>VXAU01001201.1:94104-159411 GCA_013399695.1 Formicarius rufipectus | reverse complement strand
CCTTTCCCCTTTCCCCTTTCCCCTTTCCCCCCCCCTCCCCGACGCCGGGGGTGTCCCGGCGGGGCTGCGGGCGGGGCGGGCCCGCCCCGGGGGCTCTGCGGGCCTCGGGGGCGCAGGGTGGTAAATGTCATCACGAGTCGTGTCCGCGAAAGCCAAAGGGGTAATTGCAGCCCCATAAAGGGAAAGTTGTTACTACAGAGGTGCTGTGAGTTATGGTGGAACTGTTTAGTTTCTCTTCTTTATCAAGACGATGTGAGTTATGGTAAAACTGTTCAGTTTCTCTTAAAGTGAGTTATGGTAGAACTGTTTAGTTTCTCTTCCTTATCAAGGTAGTGTGAATTATGGTAGAACTGGTGAATTTCTCTATTTCCCTACCGAGGAAATACTTGAATTATGGCCCAACTGTTTAGTTTCCCTGAGCCCTTATCAAGAAATACGTGAGTTAGAGTGGATGGAACTGACGCAGTAAAGAAACATCTCTTGAAGACTGTTTAGCATCACATTGTAAAATGTATATGTATATGATGTGATGAATATGTATGAAGTAACGGGATAAACCCCCAATCTGCGCTGTGTTTGGGATGCGGTTTTTGGGGAGCGCTGTTTGCTTTCACCAGATAATAAACTCTCATCCTAAACCCCGTTTTGGGTCTGAGACTCTGTTTCTCACACCCAGGGAGCGAGACACGATGGGGATGGAGAGCAAAGTGTGGAACAGAGCCCGGGGCAGCTGTGCCGGTGCCCCCGTGGGGTCGGTCTGAGCTTAGGCACGAGCTTAAAGTCTCATAAATCCCACCAGGTTTGGGTGGGAAGGACCCTAAAACCCATCCCGTCCCACCACTGGCCCTGTTGCCCCAGCAAAGGGAGACTTGCTGTATTACAACTTGCTTAGAAGGTTTTTTGGTAAGGAACTGGCCTTAGTCCTATGGAAAGGCAAATGTTTTTTTTTTGTCTGTCCTCTATCACAGATAAGCAGGAGACAAGAATTTCTGAACAAACAGCAGTAAAACTGTAAAACACTAATTTACTTAACCATGCACAGGTTTAGATAAAGGAAACCTTAGATAAACAAGACTGGTCCTGCAGCTGTAAGAAATAAATCAAAGGACCTGCCTGTCCTAGAGACTTAAAGCAGTAAACATTGTCTAGTTAGAAAAGAAATACATAGCCAAAAGATATGTACTCTCTTAATCATTTGTCTGAACCCTAATAATGGATGTCTTAGGTAATTTACAAGATGTTTGCATAGCTCAGAAGGTGACTGTAGACACAGAGCTCTGCCTGTGTCAGAAAACCCTCTGCTCATACTTAGAATTATTTCACAGAAATCTGCAACACAGCTTTTCCGAATAAACCTATTTAAGGGCCTTTTTTTCAGGCAGGAAAGGTGACGGATGCCCGAACCATGGTGGAGTATCCCAGATCAATCCCACCAGTCATTTCATTGTTGCAGTGGGTTTAGAAGCTCACATGGTGCATCTTGGTAAGAGAGAGGCTTTGGGCAATGCCAATGACATATCTGCTCCTTTCTTTAACTTAAAAAAACCCCTAATACTTTAGTTGAAAAGGTGGGGGGTTTGCAGCATTGAAAGTGTTAAAAGAAACCAAAGTATCTATGTATTTTTGGTAACTGTTACTATAGAACTGGAAATAAAACATTATGACAATTTATATTTCAAGGCAAATGAGCCTGCATTAAGAAGATAAAAACTACAGAAATATTTACAGGTTGAATTATTTGGCAACACATTAGCACTGGCAGATGGCAACAACAGCCTCAGCTCAGGCAGGCCTGCTTTGCTCATGAATTAATGAAGCAGGAGAATGAAAAATTTGCAGTGTCTGTCAGGTGGGTTCTTGTGGTCTTGAAGGTTGCAAAAGATTCCAAATCCTCTTTTCATCATCCAACAAAAGCTTTAGAACTACATTTTGTCAAGTTGAGCAGTAAGGAGGAAATCAAGGCAGGTCTCTGCAAAGTGATCACCTCCAAACCCTGGCAGCACAGGTGTGGTATGAAAATACAGCTTTTTTCATGCTAACAGTGCTTTGTGATGTGATTTGAGTGATTGCAACTTACATCCACTGAACTGTGACGCTGCACTCAGTGAAGGTACAGATGTAATAATTCATCTCAAAATCTTCCATTGCAGATATGTGTCTTACCCAAAAATGCAATAAAGACCATCAGTATTGAAGGAATATTTATTTTCCCATATTGAGACTGGTCAGTAGGGCATGGTTGGGAGAGAAGGAACCAGGAGACTTCCCTTGGTTGTGGATCCACAGCTCCAGCTGCACATACCAGGCAGCTGCTCCTCATCCCACTCCAGGCAGTGGATCTTGCCAGGGCTCCCTCCACCCCTGGCAACTCCTCTTCCTCCAGTTCCCTGCTCCAGATTCCAGACAGTCCTGGTGCAGACCATGGACCCCCCTGCCCTCAACCAGACCCAACCCTGCAGCTTAGACTCCCTCACTAAATCTGTTAGAATTATTGTTGCTGTTTAGAACTCCCCAGATGTCTGTTAAAGGATATTTCTTAAAGAGTTTAGAATTAGGACCTTACAAATTGTTTATTGTACAGAACAGAAATCAAAATTGAAGCTATACTTTATCAAAAATAAAAAATAAAATTTCATGTTCCAAATACATAAATACACTTAGAAATCTGGCTTCTTTTTGTGAAGTGTTGTGTCCATTGTGTTCAGTGAGTGTTTGCACACTCTGAAGTGCCACAACAGAAGGAAATCAGTTGATGCTGTGAAAACAGATACATAAAACAGAACAATTTAGGGTCCAAGACTTCCCCAAGAGTTCCAGACAGTTTCCAGCTAGGATCAATGCAGTTTGGAAACGGGACTGACCAGAGAAGCAGGTTTAGGTCAGGGTGTAAGAAGTGCTGAAGAGATCCAGTGGGCACTGTAATCCTACATTCTCTGCCAGGGGTACACTCAGGCCACACCAACAAGGTCCAAGGGTGCTCAGGGGATGGAGCAGAAGGGATTTTAAGACAGATCCAGCCTGAAAATGGACACATTCCATTGAATTTTCCAATCTAAAGGGCTTTCCTGTGACACTAGGTGTCAGGGGTGCTTTTGGAAGTCACCCCAAAGAGACCAGAAAAAGACACCTCCACTGTTCTGCAGATGTTTTAGAAACACAGATGTAGAAATTTACTGGAGATTGGAATGTGAACCACAGGCAGAAAAAAGGCCTTGTATGTATTCCTCTAGCACTCTCTGCCTTCACAATCAGCTGGGCAAAGTGTGCTGGAGAAATGAAGATGGAAGTCCCTGGGTTGAAGCAGGCACTGCTTTCCACAGTGGACGGAATACTGGAAGGTGAGAGGGGAAGCACTTCACAGCCCAAAGCCACGGAAAAGGTCTTGGCAAGTGTCACTGAGGGAAGCACCATCACAAAGGAAAGGTGGGGACCTAAAACCTATTGGGAAAATGGAAAGAAAAGGCACAGGAGGAAAATCGGGGGGAGAGAGGCTCGAGGTGAGCTGTGTGCTGAGGGCAGGCCAGCAGTGGAGGGGTGTGTGCCATGGGAGCAGAGGGCTGGGAAGGGGAACACAGCTCATTCTCTGGGATGTGCTCTGGGAGCAGGGCACCAGCAGGAGTAGTATTCCCACCCATCGCCTGCTGCTGGAGCACCAGCTGGGAAGGGCACTTCCAGCTCAGCAGCAAGGCCTCCACAGACAGGACTGTCAGGATGGAGTGGGCTTCGCTCGGTGTTGCCTCCTCTGCTTTTTGCGCTCTTTTCTCCTCTGTCGCATCTCTCTCCGAGCTCCAGCCATGGTACATGTGATACACTGATCATCCAGAAAGTCCAGCAGCTTTGCCTTGGAGATTTTGATGCCGTTCTGTTTGAGCTCTGCATGCAAGTCCCCCAGCTCAAGTGGCTCATAGAAGAGAATCCTGTTGTACAGGGCTGTGTTTGAGCGGATGTAGCACCTCACTGCCTCCAGTTTTTCCTCCTCCCGAGCTGCTGCTTGAGATGCTGGAAACTCCTCTTCCTCCTCCTCAGATGCAAAAGCACAGGCTTCAAATCCATTCACAAAAGAACTAAAAGCAGGAGCAAAGAGGCCAGAGGTCAAGGAAAGAACAGGCCATCAAGGACAGGACTGGAGCTCCCCAAATCTCTGATGGTGAAGCCCTGGGACTTCCCTCTACAGGACTGTGGACGCTCCCCTCCTGGCACTCACAAAAGGAACCAGGCAGAGCATGGCAGGGGGTCTGCAAACCTCCCCATGCCAGCTGTGACAGCGCTGGCCCTGCTCCCCCAGCCTGTCTGGAATTCCAGGCTCCTGACTCATACTGGGTTAGGCTCTGCCAAGCTGTGCTGTGCCATCCTCTCCCAGCTCCAGCTGCAGTAGTGCTCCTGGTTGCTAACTCACACACCAGGCATGCCAGTGCTGGACACTGCCCACGTGCAGGCACAGCCCCCTTTATCTTCTGAGAATAGCTCAGTAGGAATTAGACTGAAAACCCAAAGCCTGTTCCTTTTAGAGGAGCATGCTGAGCTCCAAATGCCACACCCAGTGAGGTGACAGGGTCACTGCAGCCACACAGACACTCGCCTTGCTTCCTTCTCACCTCATCTCTGTCCTGCACCACTGAGTGTTTTGCTTGGGATTTTGATGCCTTACCTCTGTGATCCAAACGAGATGTCACTTCCATCCTCTGAAGAAGCTCCTGACTCCTGGGATGCCGAGAGCATGGGCTGCTCCCCATCAGCTGTCAGGGACCCTCTCTCTGGAGAAACTGATGCCTTTTCCTGCTCTTTGGCTCCTTCTGGGTGATGTGTCCCATTAGTTGCCTCCTTGGGTGCTGCACAGGCCTTCCCCTGGGATCCTTCACCAGCTTTATCCCCAGGGAGCCCTGAAGGAGCTGTGGCCACCTGTTTCCTCCTGCCCACAGCCCTGGCACCCTTCCTGCCCGCAGCCCTGCCTGCCTTTGGCTGTCTTGACCTTTTGGCTGGGGACTTCTGTGGGAGGGGCTGGGAATAGGGGATTTCATCCTCAAAGTCAGAGTCCACGTCACGGTGAGTGTACTGGAATATCTCCTTCAGCTTCAACACCATCTGGCGTTTTGGGAGGGCACGAACTCCGAATCTGAAAGGGAAAGGCAGGAGTTTGGGTTACAGTAACACTGCACCTTCCACTGTGACAGCTCAGGATGAGGCTCAGGCCAGGAAGCAAGGTTGGAAAAGTGTGATGTGCCCTCAGAAAGCACTGGCTGGAGCTTCACCATGGTTCAACTTCTTCCATACCACCTGCCAGCACGTTCCTGCTCTAGAGAGCTGCACTGGTGGAGGTGACGCTCACCTGCTCAACTCCTTCTTCAGCTGCGGTGTCTCCATGATGGAATAAGCTGGCATGGGGGTCACTGGAGTGCTGGGAGACCTGTCCTTCTCCTGACAGGAAGGTTCTGCAGCAGAATGAGGTGATCATGGTCAGAATTAGTACAGGAAGAAGTTAAAATGGCTAGTAACTTCCTCTCATATTGTCAGAGTGCTAATATGTAGTAATTGTTTAATAGCAACTACTTTTTTATAAGCTCTGAGTAATTACTCAGCTTCATATTGAACTTCTCTAAACTGGGAGACTTGGTTTTTACTGAATTTATATCAGAAACAGCTTAAATTTGGACATATGTCACATCTGAAAATGAAGCCCTTTCAGGGCTTTGTTGGAGCAGCAAACGTGTCCACAGTTTAAAAACACAGTTAAAACCCACGTTCTCTGAACTCTGTGCCGTGGTTCTTCTCCTAGGAAGGAAATTTCCTAATAGAAACTTGATGCTGAAAAAACTGAGCAAATCCTGGGGTCTGGAGTTAGATACTGATTTAATGACACCAGTTTACTGAGAAGCAGAGTCAGTTCCACACATCATGTTCTAAACACTCGTTAAGACTAATCACTTAGTGTGGCATCATTGATAACAGATTTAATTAGATACTTATTTAGACATCAGTCTTACAAGGAAAGAACCACACAAGGACACGTGCTGGGCACGCAGAGGGCTCTCACAAGGGCCCAGATCCAGCAAGGAGAGGGCAGCAGGAGGCAGCAGTGCACCTGAGGAGCTTTGCAGGATGCAAGAGCTTTGCTTTGCTGCATAGATGTGTGAAAAGCAAGAGTTCACAGGGCAGCCACTACTCCAGGTAGCCAATATCCACTGGCATGCAGGCTGAAGTCTGTGTTTTGTTCTGTTTTGGTTGGGTTTTTCTCTCCAGGTACCCACAAGCTTCTGCAAGAAGTATTGTCACCACCAAGGGACTAGTGGAAACAAAAAGCAAGTGGCTACACTCCAGAAATCCCACATTTATTCAGGCTCTCTCCCACAGCAAATGCCTGCACCTTCTTTGTGCCTGGCACTGCCAACTGTTTCAGATCAAAAGGCCCAAAAACTCTTTCAATGTATTAAGTGAACCACAAGTGAAATGAGCACTTAAACACAGTTTTAGCTAGCCCAAGAAATCTAGTACGAATACAAGTTCTCACCAGGAGTCTTGACAGGATCTGTCTGACAGGCACCAGCTGCAGCTGCCAACCTCTGAGACAGAGGAAGAACCTCTGGAAGCTCATCTTCCTTCTCTTCTCCATTCCAGTCATCCCAGATCTCAGAGTTCAGGTAACTGGGTCTGCTGCCCAACGATGAACACGCCTCAATAGGGCTCTTCTCAGGGCAGAGCAAAGCTGTCCTCCTGCCAGCAGGACTCCCTTGGAGAGGGGTGCTGCCCTGAATGCCCTGTGTGTGGCCTGGGCTGTCCCACTGGTCCCGCCAGGAGCCAGGGCTGGGGCTGCTGCCCTTGCTGGTCTCTGCACAGCTGACCTGGCTGTGCCCCCTGCCTGGGGTCAGGCACTCCATGTGCCAACAGTCATCAGCGGGGATTGGGGGCTCCTCACAAAGCAGGACACTGCTCCCCAGAGAAGGCAAGCTCACTTCCCTGTCACTGTCCTCAACCTCAACCACACTGATGTTTGTCTTGTCTCCCAGTGGCTGCTCCTGGCACGGTGGCACAGGTTTGGACAAACCTGAGATATTGGCACATCTGCTTTTTGTGTTGGTGTGGCCAGGGGAGAGGAGAACTGGACCCACTGGAGAAACTGGTGGGGAGCCCTTAGAAGGTGATCCTGCTGCTGGGCTGCTGGATGGGCTCCCTTCAATGTCTGAGTTCTCCACAGGCAAATGTGTGTCTGACAATGTTGTTCCATGAACTGTTTTTACATTTCCAATCATTTCATGGTTACTATTACCTGCTGCTACGTTCGTTGTGCTGAGTTTAGATCTTGGCCTCTTCAAAGGATTAATACTTGTGACGTGAGTCTGTGTTGAGAAGCTCTTATTTTTGGCCACAATTGGTGTGCCTGGGACGAGCCAGGAGCTGTCTGTGCCTGGAGACATTTCATGACTGAGCCTTTTCCCACGGCTTGGGTTTGGACTTTGTTTGCTCTCTGGACAAGCAAATGTTTGTCTGCTGAGAGGCAATTCAGGGGACACCTTTGCATCTTTACTTATATGCACTGTGACAGTAATGCCACATGAGGCCTGGGCTGATCTCTGCTCTGCTTTAGGGACTGATGAGTTCTGTTCAG
This sequence comes from Formicarius rufipectus, assembly GCA_013399695.1. Taxonomy (NCBI): domain Eukaryota; kingdom Metazoa; phylum Chordata; class Aves; order Passeriformes; family Formicariidae; genus Formicarius; species Formicarius rufipectus. Next base: position 151,811 of record VXAU01001201.1, on the reverse strand, counting down.
GTTTTGGTTCCTCGGGACCTTGTTCTATGTCTGTATGCTCCAGTTGCCCAGGGATTTCCATTTCCTTCAGAGCAGGGCTGGACTCAGGTGACTCCTTGTCTTGTTCTAACTCCATTTCATCATCAGAAGATAATACAATAACATCACCTTTCCTGCTCCCCTGAGCTGCAGCATCCTGAGTCCTGCCTGGTGATGACCACATTGGGACATGTGTGTGCTGGTTTAAACCACTGTGGGGAAGCTCTGCTGGAGAAACTATGCTCTTGTTCCTTGGTGCAGCATCCAGCTCCTTGGCTCTCTGGGAGTGTATTTCATCAAGCAGGAATGATTTCTCCTTTTTGTTTTGCTCTGGTGCTGACACATGTCCTGTGGCAAACTTTCCCTCTAATTTTGGAGATGCAGGGGAAGAGCCAACAGCGGGAAAAAGGGACACACAAGGTCTGGGAGTTGGACTCCCACAAAAACTGTTCCTGCATGGCGAGTGGTCTTCCTGTGACTTGCTGAACAGAAGAGAATCATTAAGATCGACACGTTTTTCACTGGGGGACTTTCCTGATTCTTTGGTAAGTCCTTCCATGGGGGAAGGCTCACAGTGATCCCCCTGGGAAGCAGCAAACAAGTGTTCAGAACTGTCATTTGTATTAGTAGCACCCTGGAAACCAGGAAGTTGTTTTTCACAGTGACCTGCCTTGACCTGTGAGCCCCAGGATGACTGAGAATCCTCCACACCTTCACATCCAGTAACAGCCTCGCCTTCATTAGCACCATGGGATGCTCCATCCCATTTTTGAGGTTCACAGTGGTGAGGCACCATGGTGGTCTGTGGAGGGTTCACACTTGTGCATCTATTTATGTTCTGCATTTCCTCTTCTTGTGCAGACGAGGCACATTGAGATCTTTCCATATTGTCGCTATCCCTTGGAACTTTGAAGCTATTGCTTGTTGAAGCAGATTCAGGCCTCTTTACCTCTTCCTGCTCAGGTTGCTGGTTGGTGCCCTGGGTTGTCTCAGTGTCACTGTGGATGCTGCAGTCTGTCCCCTCACTCACCTCTCCTTCACTTTGAGCCATCTTTCTCTGAGTTGCAGCAAACTCATAGATCTCCTCCAGCTCCTGTTCACTCACCCCCCTGTCATCTTCCTTCTGGCACTCAGGGGTCAGCAGAGCTTCATCTTCCTCATCTTCACCCACCCACACTGACTTCAAGAGATCTTGGAAGTTCTCAGCTCTGTCCTCACAATCTCTGTCATCCCTCACAGAGAGAAGATCATCTTCTGAATCCACTCCAGAAGGCACTGGACTTTCTCCAGTGTTGTTTTCACATTCTGCCATCAGTTCCCTGACACCAAACCTGCCAGAGCACAATAGTCACATTAGTATTTCCTCCTCCAGTATTTCTTCACCATTTGCCTGCCTGATCACTTCTGTGAGCCTTGTAAGGAATTTGCATGAGGATGCTTTTTTCCTAAGATATACAAGATCCAGGATACTCCTAAAATTCATAATCTACTTTTCCAGGTGTTGCTCACATGAAATCATCAGGCTTTCTTCTCTTTTGTGATTGAGACTGACCAGCTGCATGACTCCACTAAAACCCCTTTGCCACTGGCACTGGAAGAGCCCTGTGGAATGGCTGGGGCTGGACAATGTCTGCCATGTGCAAGCTGTATGGCTTTTTGGAGCAACAGGGCACCTCTCTGCATACATTTTTGCAAGACCCAACCATTTTCCCCCCCAACTCAGCAACCGCTTCTGTTTCAAGCCCTTTATTTAGTGCATGCCTTGGACCATGGCTGAGAGCATGACTGACACAACACATTAAAGGTCTGAGCATCCAATACATTCTGCAAGTGTTGTTCAGATGAAGTGAAAATCACATACAGAAGATGTGCTCATCATTGTCAACATCAGCTGCACATCCTGAGACAAAACCCTTGGCCAAAGTCTGCTGAACACATACTGAACAGAGAAACCCTCACAGGGGTACAGCTGAAAGAGGCTCATGGAAAAGATGAGGGCAGGATGATCTTATGTGGAGGTTTCATTTCAGATGTAGCAGAGCACTGTGGAATGTGTAAGCCACTAAAACAGCAATAGAAGATACCAAATTCAGCCTAGAGAAGAAGAGACTGAGGGGAGACCTCACTGTAGTTACAACTTTCTCAGGAGGGGCAGAGCAGGGGCAGGCACTGCTCTCTGCTCTGTGGGGACCAGGGACAGCACCCAGGGAAGGGCTGGAGCTGTGTCAGGGCAGGTCTAGGTTGGGTATCAGGAAAAGGTTCTTCCCTCAGAGGGAGGTGGGCACTGAACAGGCTCCCCAGGGCAGTGGGCACAGCACCAAGGCTGGCAGAACTCAGGGAGTGTTTGGATGATCCTCTGGGGCACAGGGGGTGACTCCTGGGGATGGGCCTATGCAGGGCTGGGGGTTGGACTGGACGATCCTTGTGGGCCCCTCCCAACTTAGCACACCCTGTGATTCTGTGATATGGGGATGTGTGTGGCTGAAAGCATGAGGGGACCCAGAACACAGACCTGGCAGCCAGAGCCCTGAGCTGGGGCCACAGCCCAGCAGGGACATGGGTGTCAGCAGCATAGAGGAACCTCAGGAGGGCTCCCACAGCCTCGGCCGTCACGTCGCTCAGCAGCACCCGGCGCGTCGGCGCCGCCCCGTCCTCCTCCACCACGAACCCCTGGCTGTGCACCTGGGGCAGAGCAAAGCCTCTGTGCTATCAGAAGAACAGCAACACCAACATTCAGCCCTGCTTCTATCAGCTTATTCCTTTCCCTCTCCCGTGTCCTGCCCTGGGACCAGAACCCGGTGCCCCAGAGGGGAGCCAAGATGAGCAGCTGTGCAGGGCTCTCCATGTCCTTCCTGACCCTGTGTCCATCAGCTTTGGTGGACTTTAACTACTTGTTTCAGTCACACATAAAAAAGGTGGTCTTAGAGTTCTTAGTGGTTCTAAGTTCCACTTAGTTTTGGAATCAAATTGCTTCCCAGAGCAGAATTTCCAGAGTTACCTACACCTCTTCTACAACTTTGCTTCATCTGGTCTGTTTTGCATCTACCTACCCTTGATGCCCTGCCCAAACTCTTAGCTCTCACAGCAATGCAGACACCACACAAAGAACTCTACTCCTCTGACTGGATCATTGTATGTGTGGGTCCAGCCTGACCTCAGGTTTTGGCCAAGATGCATCTCCAGCTCAGTAAGGTCTCCCTTGGCAGCCAAGTCAGGCATTGTGTTATCTGAAACTCTCCAAGTTAGGGGACCCCATGCAAAAGAAAACACGAGCTCCTGAGTTATCTCTGATTAATTAGTCTCCTTGTTACCCAAAATCCCCATCAAGGAAGAGCACTTCCTCACCTACCCAGAAAATAAACATGAAATGCTGCTCTGCAGGTGGAGACTTAGGGGAAAACAATCCTCTGCAGGTGTCAAAAATAGAGCACGGGGCAAATCCCACAGCTCTACCCACACACACATTCCAGCCCATGAAAATAGTGGATGGGAATGCTGAAGACACAGTTGCAGAAAGTAATAATATGGCTAACCCAAGAGTTTTGTTTTGTGCACACACACACATTTGGTAATAGCTCTGAAGAGCCCTTAAAAAAATTCTTATGAAGACTGCTGGATGGCAAATATGAACTTGCTTCCCCTCCCTGAACTTTCATGGAGCACTTAGAAATGCCCTGAGTCACCTTGGGTGGAAACTATGGCCAACACACACGAGGACAGAACTAAACTTCCCAAAAGGCAGCTTTAAGGAATGCTGCCTTTGCCAGGGAGCTGCTGTGTGGACTGGGGGCAGCCCCTTGACAGGGCAGAGCTCAAATGTCAGGCTCACTCTCCCACCTGGAAGCTGCACAAGATCAGGCTGGGAGCTATTCAACCTAAAATGCTCTGGGAACATAAGCACTCCTTCACTAGCCTTGCAAAAGGCAGAGTCAATGCAGATGCCTTCAAAGCAAGAGAGGAAAAAAACCTCTGTGTAGGTTATTTTAAAGTTTTTCCCAGAATCTTCCTACTCCTTGTTCACACTTCCCAGCCTGGGCGACAGACAGGACACACCAAGGTGGACAAAGCAGGGCAAAAAGCACTTGGGAAGCTTCCTCCATTGCTCAGGGGTGGAATGCAAGGAAGGATCCTTGGCTCCCCGAAGCCTCCCCAGATAAAGCACCACATTTCCCACCACTTTGTCAGGACTTATCCTGGTTTGCTAAGCTGAAAAAACAACTGCTGGTCCCAAGGCACTTGCCACCATGCCCAGCAGTGCTCTGTGCTGGTTCTGGAGCACTGGCTGGCTGTGGGTGTGGGCAGCCTGGGCTCTTCTGAAGGAGTGCCAGCCCCACTTACAGCCTGAGCCGCCCGCGGGCACCGCGCGTACAGCACGAAGAGGTGGGCGTAGAGGACCTCCCCGGAGTCCACCTGGAACTGCACATCACTCAGGTGGGGATTGTTGACCATTGCTCCAAAATCTTCAGCCAGCAGCCTGAGAGAGGACTGGGACACAGAAGGAACAAGTGTCAGGTTACAGCTGTCACACACTTCCCTGAAAAAGAAAGGAATCACCCAGTTTATCAGCACTGCAGTGCTTGGGGCCCAGCCTGGTCACACCACCTCTGCCTCCTGAAGATAATCATGGTTTATGAACTTCAGGTCTTCCATGGGACAAACACACATTCCTGGTTTTGTTTTCCTCCACCTTTTCTCAGTCTGTCCATTGTGAAAGGTAAATAGATGTTATACTCTGCTGTACTTGTATCATAGCACATTATCACCCTCAGATCTTCACCACACCACTTCCTGATGTGGTCAAGCCACAGCCTAGAGCTGCCTCTTCACCTACTGCCTCCCACCACAGCTTTAGGAAACTGATTTCCACTTTAACAGACTTGAACTCAATTCACTGTAATAAGGGTAAGAGGAGAATGACTCAGGGCTGGGGAAATGAGCCTTCCCCTCTCTGGGGAAAGCAGCTCTGCACCAGGGAGCCCCCACAGAATAAAACTAACATAGGCATCCAGTTACTGAAACACCTTTTGAAAATTTCACTCAATTTTAAGAGAAATCTAACTTCTATTATCATTCTAGAACCTCCTGCTGGAATTTTGGGGAGGGCTGGTTGACTGAGCTACCTTTGAGTGGTTATGGTGATACGAAGGTCAGGCCTGGGGTATGATGCCAAAGACGGTCAGGATGAACATTCTGGAGCTGCCCCCAGTACAAACCCCAGGCAACCACCTGAAGACTCAGGTCCCTCCAAATGCTGCAGCTCTGAAGCTGGCCAGTGCTCCAGAGAAGGCTGAAACACCCTCAGCTCATGGCTGGGTGTCTGACTTTAAATCAGTTGATGGGTAACACCCTAATCGTTGATTTTGTGCTTTTCAAACCTACCACAGAGATGAGGAAGTGCAAGTTTTATTCCAGGGAATGTCTGCAGATGCAGTTCCACCTGGAACAACACAGCCCTCGATCTGATCAGCAGGTTTCTCCATTAGCAGTGGGCTGTGGAGATCCAGCCCTGCCAACAGCAACGAGCAGCACACACCACAATAGCTCCTCCAGCCCTCACTGGTGGGCTGGGGAGCACTCTGCATGTCCTGGCAGTGGTGTGGACTGCTCCCTGAAGGGAAGACAGGAAACTCGGTCTGGAAACTAATCTGATGCTTCTTGCTTTCTTATTCTTGGCAGGTGAGATACCTGCAAGGCAGTTCTTGGGATGCCTTCTGATGGTTCCAGGCAGCGAGCCCAGAACAGCCTTTCTGCTGGTGCTAAAATTATCAGTCAGGAGGGGAGAAATTAAACCAGGCCAGAAACCTCCTGGCTGCTCCATCCTCTGTGCAAGGCAAGGAGAATGGCCCAAAGAGAGCTCCAAACTGATATGTGCTGCTGTTGGAGAACACAGCAAAGCATTCTCTCCTGGCTGAGGAGGATGGCAAGGCTGGACCAGTGTGACCAAGGGTCTACAGGGTTACACTCTGTGCTCATATAAAGCACAAATCTCTCCCACTGGCAACCCAGCTCTTCCCAGCAACACTTCATTTGCTCACGAAAACTATCATGGAACCCAACTGAATCTGATGATGATCATACCTGGCTTCACTGGGAGCAACAAGAATGTCAGAACAGTTTCTGTACTGCTAAGGGCCTCTGGTTTAACAGACTTAGAAAACAAACCAAGACTTTTCCCCTGCTAAGGATTTTTTTTTTAATAACCTCAAAGAATATCTAGAGTTGCTGTACCAAGCAGCTGGAATGCTCAAGTTTAATCTCAAATCCTTGAGATTCCCACCTCAAGGAATTGTCTGCTTTTAGAATTATCTTAATCCTATAAGCACAATATGAAAGTACATTCTCAGGGCATCAAAATTTATCCAGCATCAAAATGTACCAGCTATCATGGCATGACTATGTTCTTATCAAACCAAAGACAGTGAGTTTCACCAGATCAAGTGGATAACCTTGGTAAGAAAATGAATTATTTTACTTTTATAGACACTTCAGTTGAAGAAAACTGATTATGCATTCCTGAAGATTACACATCCACTGGTGCACCTGGAGTCAAATGGCATCTACAGAACACTACAGGCTTGATACAAAAGTCCTCAGCTCTGTCTCTGCTGGGCTGCAGCCAGTTTCCTCTTGGATGACCTGGGCATTAAAGGAGAGTCCTGTCTAACATGCTGCAGCTGCATCCCTGGTTCCTACCCCCAGACTCTCTCAGGGATATAACATAACTCTTTACCCTGTACAGCCTGGCTTTCTGTTACCTGGAATTCTAAATCGCAGGACAAGTACTGAAAAATTCACAGGGTGCTTGTGGGCATCAGTGCAACACCCCCAGGTGTCCTCAGCCACTGGGAACCTTCAGCACCTGTTGGTTTCCACAGAAAGGAATGGGAAATGTTCCACACTTACAAGAATTGCACAAAAAAAACCCAGCTTCCTTTTTACTGTTCTAAGCAAATACCTAAAAAGTGGGAAAAAAAGGTCTGTCCTTACTCTTTTACTGCTGCTCCTTAGGAGGCTCTTCTCCTTGGATGGAGGCACAAAGCCACTCTGGGGAGGGTCACTGGGGCTCAGTTCTTCTCCTTGGGGAAGAAAATGCACATCACAAATCACATACAACTTCTCTGTGAGCCAGAGTGACCTCAGAACTCCTATCAGGATCCTTGCTGTGACAGCTGCCACAACCAGCCGGGCTGGCCTGGAGGCTCAGCCTCTCTCTCTCATGACTTTTTGGAGGGTTTGGCTCTGGGCTGTGACAGGCTGGGGGTACCCACAGCTTATTTATACATATCATAGGACCAGGGGTCATTTACTGCAGTTCAGCAGGGGGAGTGAGGAATGTTCTATCCCAGTGCAAATGTAGACAGGTGAGTTTAGGAACCATGGTCTCTCCTGGAGGTGAACTGGACACACAACACATTCTGCTGAGCAGCCAGATCACTTCAAGGGGTGTTCTCGGCCTTGAAATGTGCAGCTGTGACTGGGGACACTAGAGAGCTGCCCACAGAGGAATTCCAGCTGTGGTGCTTTTTTCCACCCTCTATAGGTACAGATAAACTTCAGGTTTGGGTAATTCATGTCCAACATAAAATCATGCCACTCGTGCATCTCCCTCATCTGACTGCACACAACAGATAGAATTATGGAATCACAGAATGGTTTGGGCTGGAAGGGACCTCAAAGCCCACTTCATTCCATCCTTTTGCCACGGGCAGGGACACCTTCCACCAGCCCAGGTTGCTCCAAGCCCCATCCAACCTGGCCTTGGACACATCCAGGGATGGGGCAGCCACAGCTTCTCTGGGCAACCTGTGCCAGGGCCTGCCCACCCTCACAGGGAGGGACTTCTTCCCAGTATCTAACCTAAATATACTCTCCTTCAGTTTGTAGCCAACCCCTTGTCCTATTACTGCATGCCCTTGTAGGAAGTCCCTCTCCAGCTCTCTTGTAGACCCAAGATAAGCAGGGATGAAGGTTTTATCCCAACTGTTGAACACATCCAGACACTCTACTGACAGAAAATACCTGTTATCTTTGAGGGAATTTTAAAATAAAATTTAGTACCTGCTGTTCAGGAGTTCTCCTAAATGCTGGCATTTATGAATCATATCAGAAATGTCAGGCTGATTATACCTAAAGCTCATTGTAGGAAGATGTGCCCCCACAAGGACCCCTCTTGGATCAACACCAACAGCCTGTGGGTGGTATCGTGGCTCCCTGATTTAGCCCAGTGTAAGCCTGGCTCTGTGGGGCTGAAGGAACCAGAGACAAGGCTCCCAGGGCTACCAGGACTCACCTGGCTGCTCTGCTGTCTGAAGGTGGCCAGCATCAAGGTTCCACTGCGTGAGGGTAAGTCCTTCCCTGGCCAACTCAACCAGGTCCTGCAGAGTCTGAACATCCTTCTGGCTGGGAGAGAAAAACTGCCCATCTCCTTCCATGCCTGGCTTGGATTCATCAGAAGATTGGCCTCCAAACTCTGTGCAAGTGGGTTCCTGAGAACTGAGGCGAAGCTGAATCTGCTGGGATGCTTCTGGCTGATGAGGTCCCACTGATGGAGGAAGGTTCTCTGGCTTATCATTCTGGGCAAAAGAGGAGGGAAAAAAGACACCAATAAATTAGATCTTGTTCTGTTTATTTGCAGAGCTTGGAGTACAGTCTCTGCTTCATACTTTTGAAACATCTCTGATGGATCACAGAGCATACCCCAGGTACAGCGGCTTCCTGCACTTTTATGAAGGACTCCCCAGAGACAAGAGAGCTCTGAAGAGAAGAAAACTACAACAGAAAAGCTGATTTCTCCAGGAGCACGTCTTTGCAGGCAACTGGCAAGCAGGGGGAAAGGATGAGGGAAATGCTTCCAATCCAGTATCTCAGTATTTCATTATAGCTGGAGCACCTGCAACAGTCACAGCTGAAGCTTTCCAGGGGCTCCTGTTCTGGGTTCTGAAACACTTTTCCAGTTACGTGTAGCTAAATCAAACTTTTACCTTGGAGCAGATATTTTCCACGTTTGCACTCTGTTTCCCAATAAAAAGAATTTGTTTCTTTCCAAGTAAAAATGGTTTACCCATTTCTGTGAAGGGAAAGAATCAGAGGGAAAACACACTCATGCCATGATTTTAAAGACCTTCCTACTTTTTATTTTTACACTTCTCTGGCAGTTTTTGGCTTGAATGAAGGTCAAAACTCTTCACAGAATGGAGTCCCTCCACACACTCCAGCTCCAGTCTGCAACAAGCCAAAGAAACACTGGGTTTTGACTAGGGAAGAAATATTAAATAAAACACCTATATAGGCACAGTAGTTTTTGAAGAGAAGCATCAAATAGTTCATCTGGGGAAGGAAGAGAAGTGATATCCTTCTCTTTGGAGAGAAGAGACTGAAAGAACTTTGTTTCTGTGGGCACTTTTTGTAAAAATAAAGAGCACTGAAAGAGGCAGATCCAGATGAAATCAGAATGAAACAGTGGAACTGAAACCTGGATCAAAGCTCACATGCACCAAGAGGCAGCGGGATGCACAAAGAAAGCCTGAAGTGAGAATGCTTTGCTTTACAACTTCAGGCACTCACACCTCTCTGTGCTCGAAAATATCAGTCTTAAGTTTAAAATTTTCCCCCAGATCCTTGCTTAGTGCATGTCCTGGTTAACGTAGCCAGGGTCAGTCTGTCACTGGGTGGGTGTGGATTCTAAACCCTCTATGTCATTTTTCTCATGAACTGCTCACCATGGACCATTGGCAGCAGCTGCCCAGGGCACACCCCACCCCTCAGGGGACAGGGAGGGGTTTAGGAACTTCTGGGACATAAGGAAGTTTTCCTGCCTTCACACCCACCTGAGGGGTCATGTCTGCTCCTGGGCCATCAGGAATGCCAAAAATATGCCAGGATTGACCTCACAGAGTAAATCACCCATTGTGAAACTCTCCACCCTGGGGGAGGGACTGGGTGTTCCCATCTGAGCCCAAGCAGAGATAAACTTGGAGTTTTGGGACTGGGATCTGTCTTCTGATCCAGAGGAGGAGCAGAGCCTCGACTGGACTGAGACTGCCCCCAGACTGCCACCATCATTTTCACATTTTGTCTTTCTTCTTACTTTGAACTCAGGGGGCCACGTAGTGCTCAGCACAGGGGTTGGTGAGCTCCATTCTGCTTGTGCCCCGCTGTGCTGGGCTGTACATTTGTTTTTTTCTGGCACAAATGAATTTTTTCCTTCTGTATCAGTGTATTTTGTGATCTTTTCTTAAATTGTTATTCTGACTTGCAATCCCATTCTGAGTTGGATTCATTTCTCCTGCTGGTTTAACTCTAAACCAGCACAGTGCAACACAGGGGCAAAACTCATACTAGAACTGACCAGAGAAGAGTGCCAAGAACGGAAACAGAAGTCAGGCTGCTGTAAACATGGACAAACTAGTGGCAAAATGAGCAGCATGGGGTCCCTTTCCTCAGTGCTCTCTGTTCCCATCAGTTTTATTTCTGAAAGCTCAAGGAATAGTGTGGTAATGTGAGCCTTGGTCTCCTCTCCAAAAGGGAGAAATGAAAGTTCAAGATCCTACAACCCGCCTGTGTAACACCAGGGGAGAACACAGCAGAGCAGGGGGTCACTCACTTGAATTCCAGATGGGGAAACAGAAGGAAGGCAGGACAAGAGAACTAGAGCGCACACACACGTCAAAGCCAGGACAACAGAGCACCCCACCTGCACAGGCTTCCAGGGTACAATTGGAGGGGTAAGTGCAGCAGTGTAGAAGGATTCGGGGTCGCAGGGCCCTGTCAGAGCACTGATCTTCCACAAAAAGCACTCCTTGGCTCTGGACAATGGCAAGAGCCAGGCTGCTTTCTCAGATTCATCCTCCAAAATCCTGCTGATGGGAAGCTGAGGGGTGGGAGGGAATTCCACCTCTTCTGCCAGCAGCATAGCCACCCTCTCCTGGATCCTTCTGCGGGTCTTCTCGGGGTCCTGCAGCAGCAGCGGTGGAGGAGCGGTCGGGCCTCTCCTACGCCGCCTTTTCTCTTTAGGAAGAAGAGAAACCCCAATGAACAAAGAGCTAAACACACAGGGCAGGGGAGATCCGCACAGCAGCTCCTTCAGTGCTGCCCAGAAGCTGAAGACAGCAAGAGTTTTGCAGGTGTGAAGCCACATATCACCCCTCCAGCAGAAAGGAGCTGTGGAGAGGACTGGCTCCTCCTCACACTGCTCTGCTGCATGTTGAGGGCTCCCACATCTCTGCAAAATCTGACCATTAGGGAAGCCACTGGCAGCCATGCAGGTCACCTCCCAGACCCGTGGAATGGTGCACAAAACAGGGAGGGAAAACCACCAACAAACCCATGAAGGACTCCTTTCCTTGTGTTCTGGTCATGCATATCAAACCACAGCTCACACAAATGCTGAGCAGCTTCCATTTGGAAATCCTGTGTCTTATTAATGGCCAGCCCCAAATCCAACTGGGAGCACTTCTTGGCAGGAGGAGAACTGAGGAGGGTCATGGAGTCTCCCCTCCCTACAGCTCTCAGTGCTCTCCCCTGGCACTAGTCTGCCTTTCCAAACCCTACTGCAAGCTGACACGGGGAGGCACATGCTCAACAAAATGGGATATACACACATGTCCACTGCAGGAAAGACACAAGAGAAGGAGAAAACACTGAAAAAACTGCATTAATGCAGGTTGCAGCAGGAGGAATAGGAAAAAAATCCACGGCAGGAGAAACAACAATCACCTTTTCATGTTATTCCTTCTCACAGTTCACAGAAAACAATGTATTTTATGGATTCAAAACAACCAATCAGTGAAAAAAAGTGTCAGATTCCTAAAGGATTTCACTGAAACCCATGGACATCCTGCAGCCATTCTTGACCGTGTGTGGACACTGCCTATTTTTGAAGCTCTGACAGCTTAAATAAAACAGAAGCAGGGCTCTCATCCCTCCTGGACCCAACAGGAAGGTTTTGGTGGAGAGCAGGCTCTGTCAGCTACTCCTGCAATAACACAGCCTCTGACACTAACTCACTGTAGCACATACCTGATCCTGGCTTCCATTTGATTGGGAAAGCAGCCACTGGTTTCACATTTGTAACTGATTTTGCTTGCTCCTGCTTTTCCTGCTCCAACAGAGAGCGTGACAGTGCCACGGCAACCTGCAGGTCTTCATCCTTAGGCTCTGTCTTGGCCCTCTTCTGTGTTTTCCTTGAGTCCTCGGTGCAGAAGCCTTTCCGCTTTGCCCTGCTCTGCTGATTGCTGAAACCCAAGAATGCAGCAGGAAGCCCCAGTCAATGGGACTGGATCAGAGACAAGAAACACCCCAGACCAGCTGCTGGACTGGCTCAAAGAGGTTCCCATAGCAGGCACACTAAAAACCATTCAGCACTTTCTCTTCTAGCAGAGAGCAAAGGATTTCTTACCATTTGTGGAACTTGGAGTAAGGATTATTTTGGAAAGGTAAGCACAAGACCACAGCACTGATGTGCTGTCTCTACCCTGAATGGCTTTTTGGGCCAAAGGGGAACAAACAAGTGGAAGCAAGGCAAAAACAAGATCACCAGAAAACGCTTCCCCACTCCTCTGCTTCCACAGGGAACAGGCAACGGTTCTTCCTCAGCACAGAGGGACTTACAAGCCCCTCTGCAAATTCACTCAGGCACCACTCGCTGCACTCTGAAGATTCTGCTCAAACCCAAATGAGCAGATGCAGCTCTGTACCAAAACACACATTCACATTCCAGAACATCACATCTGCTTCCTCTCTGGCCTGGGGTGAAAGCACACATTCCCAGGACAGCCACAAGCCAAGGAGCTGAGGAACAGGCAACACAGACCTCTGGAGAGCCTGCAGGCTTGTGCTCTGTGCTTTGCTCACTCAGCTCAAACACACTGTTCAGCTTTACTGAGTAATTGCCTCACAGAGCACAAATAATTCTGACAAACAAGTGTAAGGTCATTTACCACCCACTTTGCTCCTGCCTGCTGGCTTTTAAAGTTATCCACCACCTGACCTCTTCTGAGGGCAAGCAAAATGATTCCTCCCACCTAACCACCACATCCTCTTCACCTGGTGCTGGCTCTGCTTGACTTGCTTTGGGCTTGGGGCTCACCCAGAGTGGGAGCCAGTCTTGCACCTACTGTTCATTCCAGGCCAAAGGAAGTAACCAGCCTCTTTTATTTCTCCCAGCTTACCTGGGACACTGCAGAGGTGCATCCCCAAGTGTGGACACCTGCAACTGCACTGCCTGCAGGAGCAGATCAGGAGGGACATCCATCTCCACAGCACAGCGTTTCAGGTGACTGAGTCTGCTCTGTGGGGTTTGGAACTGCTTCCCACAGATGGGACATTCGGGGACCACTGGCTTGCTGGAGGATGACATCTGTGCTTCCTCCATCTCATCCAGACACCTGTGAGACCATGGCAAAGCTTACCTATGGAGATTTCCAAGCTGTCCACACTAAGATTTGCACCATATTAAAGCAAGCACAATCGTGTGTAACAGCCAGAAACACCCCCTAAAGGAACAAGAATGATGTGCTCACCTCTGTGATGAACATGACATGTAGCAGTGACATGATGTCCTCAGAGGCATATTAAAAACATTCTGCTCAAAGGCAAGTGCAGGAAATAACCTTACAGTCACAGAGTCCCAGACTGGTTTAGGTTGGAAGGACATTAGAGATCATCTAGTCCAATCCCTGCCACAGGCAGGGACACCTTCCACTATCCCAGGTTGCTCCAAGGCCCACCCAGCCCGGCCTTGGACACCTCTAGGAATAGGAAGTTCACAACCCCTCTGAGCAACACACTCCACGGTGTGTCCATCACCTAATCCCTCTTTCTGCAGTCATTCTAACATTCCAGCTAACTTATATAACCCTGTTAACAGAGAAGGGAGCACTTAATTCACACAGCACTCCAGACTGCAGCAGGATGAACTCCTAATAATTCCTGGCAGGCCAAAACTATGTAAAAATTTGAGTTGTTCTTTTTCTTTTCTCTCGTCTCCAAAGAGATTCAGGGTGTGAAATCCTCGACCTGCAGGACCTGTTACAAAAGTCACTCCCTGATCAAGTAATGATACACAGAGCTGTGCTAAGAGACCATTCACTTGAGGCACTTGCACTGGTGATTACTGGTTTGCCAGTGCATGTCTCAATCTACAGCTTCTTCTCTTGTGATGGAGACTGCTATCAAAAAAATCCATGGCTAGTAGAAGCTTGTAACCTCAACATATGATTACAAGCTTAACAGTTCTGAAAGCAGACAGACTTTCCAAAAGGCACCCTGTCAGTTTTGCAGCCTCTGTCCTCTCAAGCAGCAGTAAATGAACAACAGTAAATGAAGCAACAGAAAGAGAAACAGCAGTAACACCTTGAAAGCTGCAGCTGCAAACAGCCCTGATGAATGGGAGTCATTTAGTAATGTGATAAAGGTCTGGACAATTTACATCACTCCTGCCTTCTGAAAGTGCTCAGAGTCATAATTTGCAATCACTCAAATGTGCTGTTTTTGATACTTTCTCAACAGAAAAGGAGAGTTTTAATTTCCAAGGAGCTGTCTGTACATAATACTGTGATATTTACCACTAAGTAAACTGTTAAATCCAGGGCAGTCATTTCAGTTCAGTCATCCCTCTGAACAGTATCACCTTCCCCTCAGCAGACAGCTCAGACACACAGGGACATACCTGATGTCCTCAGACAAATTTTAGCAAAATGGAGCAAATGTGACTTTGTTATGAAATTGGTAGATCTCAAAATCTGCACTAGGGGGTTCTCACTAATATAAAGGAAAAGACCTTTAAGATCACTGAGTTCCTTTCCAATGGTAGCTCCTCTGCCCCACTGCTGATAGAAACAGCATTGGCCTGGCTGATACAGAAGCCCTGCAGGGCAAGACCTTCAAGTCTCTGCTTTCAGATCAGAAGGACTTGTTAATTCAAGCCATAAAGGTCAGGGTCACTGTGCAGCATCCCAGCTCCTGTGTTCCTCATGGTAGAGCTGAGTGAGGAGTCTGTGGGGGACTGGGCGTGGGGAGGACACCCCGTGTTGGTGCCTCACCTGTTGACGTGCTGCTCCCGCCGCATGGTGTTCATGGCTGAGAGATCCTTCTGGCAGATCTGACAAAAAAACAGCCCTGCATCCTCCAGGCTGGCCAGGGCTTCCTCTCTGGATTCCTGCTGAAGAGCCAAAGCCAGAGCACCATCATGTTCCACAGGTGGGAGGTGGTGGGTATCTGGCAAAGAAGGGAGAGATGATGTAAGGGAGAAAGCCAAAAGCCCTGTATGAAAGGTGAGGAGCCACCACGCTTGTGATTATTAGTGTATTAAAGCAGACACACAAAAATGAACTGCAATCTTTCTCTGGCATCTTCACACCTGATCTCTCACAAGGGAAAGATACAACCTGCACCCTTCAAATGCTCCAGGACTGCCCTGGCCCAGGAGCAGGAGGTGGCAATTTCCTCACATCACATGTCAGAGACCATGAAGGATCAGCTTTGACTGAAGTTTATGGGGAGAACATGGGGTCTTGTATGTCAGATGTACAACATAGCAGATTTTCATGACCATACAAAAGCAACAGGGACTTGATCAATAAAGAACCAACCAGAATAACATTTCTGTGAGTTCAATTCATCTGCACAGAACATATCACCTTGCAGAGTGCTTGGAGATCTAACAAAAATGGGGCTGCCTGGAGCCATCTTTACTGAACAGCTGCCTAACACTGTCCCCAGGGAAGGACAACCAAGTTCACTGATCCTTCTGGAATTTCAGCCTGTTTCCAGGAAGGCAATTATCCCTCCAGAATATACATGAGATTAATTCATCCTTAAAGAAGATCTGGATGGCTATTCCTTTAACGACAAGGTTTTCTCAGGGGCCTGGAGTGCCTGATCCAGTGCTGCACCCTGAGCCACCAGTCCAGCTAGGAACAAAGCCCAGGGCTGCTCCTCAGGGAGCTGCTCTCACCAGAGCCACGCACCATTCCCAGGAGGGTCCTGCTCCTGGCTTCCAGCAGGGAATTCCCCACTGGCTGCAGCCCTTGGCAGAGTGCCATCCATGCCGAGTTTCAGCTGCTCGGGTGCCACCCTCTTGAACTGCTGCATTCTCTCCACCACCAGCTCTGCCACACGTGTCCTCTGCCCGACCAGCTGCTGCCCCTTGGAGGGTGAGGAGCAGCTCCCAGGCTGTGCAGCAGGAGGGGAGGGTGATGGAGTCTGGGAACAGCCACTCAGAGGGTTTCCTAGAGGAGGAGAAAACACCAGTTTGACCAGTCAGTTTTAAACACACGCTCAGAGCTGCTGGAGACCCTTCCCCAACAGCAGCCTGGGCCAGGCCCAGTTCTGCAACAGCCACTCATGGAGAAGTGAACAATTTGCTCAGCTATTCCAGGATTTTCTACTCAATAACCACAGTAACAGCACCAGGCTTCTGTGCTGCAGTGGAGTTTAGATACCTCTCTATCCCTTCTAGGAGGAGGAATATTAAGGAAGGCCTTGCTGGAGGTCACCAGTGAGAACAAGGACAGCAGCACCACAGCCCTGCTGTCTGCAGCATTGCCACTGCACAGTGTCCTGTTCCTGTCTAAGGACCTCCTGCACTGGGATTGCACACTGGCCATCAGGTTTACTAACCACTGAAGGACTGATCCTCCATGAATTAATTCAGCATCTCTCAACTCATTCATATTTTTGCCCTTGACAACATCCAGTGGCAATGTGTTTCACCATACAGCTCTGCACTGAGTGAAAAAGCACCTCAGTATTCTCTGAGCTTGCTTTGAGATGATTTGAAGGTGTTTTCTCAGTTCTGAATCGGCAAAAAGCAGTGAATATTGACAGCCCAACACACCACTTTCTACTAAGGCTTCCCCTCACTGAGGGCGATCAGTGCCTACAGCACAGAACACACTTCCAGGCTAAACCTCAAGATGAACCTCAGCAGGCAGAAACACAAAGTGCAAACCTGCCTCCATCAGTGCTGCTGAGTGTCCCCTCCAGATGGACTCCTCAAGACCCTCACTGAATTAGAGAGTCTTTTCAGTCCTGACCTGTTTTGTGTTGGAGCTGTTTTGGTTCACTCACCTGCCAGAGGCCTCTGGCTGCACTCAGTGGTCCCTGTGCTCAGCTGGCTGAGAGGGAAGGGACTTCTCCTTCCACCCCCATGTGCAGTCTCAGCACTCCAGGCTGCAGCATCACTATCTTCTCCATGCACTGATGGTTGTTCCTTTGGACCCAAATCTCGAGGTAAGTTTGCCTCCTTCACTGCTGGCAAGTGCTGATGGGTCTGGCTCTTCCCAGCAGCTTTGCCTTTCCTTAACTTGCTCCGTGCTGTGGTGCTCTTTGGCCTGTTCTGAGCCTTCTTTGATGCTTCACCTGTCTTTGGCCTGCTCAAAATATTTGCCCACAACTCTTTAAAATCACTGTCTTGTTCATCCATTGGTTTGTAGGTCCCAGGAACACCGTGGCCCACTGACCCTGTGAGGAGTGGAGGGCAGGGGAGATACCAGGATCAGCTCAGGTTTGCATCAGCCCTTCCAGCACCTCAGAGATGTCCTTATTCCAGACTCCAATGAGGTCAGACACCTCTGACAGTTCATTCTTCCACACTTAAATCACAGCCATTCACTAGAGAACATTCTGTCTTCCAAAGACCCCACCTTCTTTCTCCAACTGGTGTTCAGAGGACTCTAGACAGAAGGTAAGCACCTCAGTTTGTGCAGAGCTCATGTAGAATCATTATGATTTGCTACAGAACTTCTGAAAGACCCTCAGCAAAGCCCTTAAAGAAACAAAACCAGGTGGGACAGGGCTGCTGCAAGATGCCGAAGGAGAGACTTAGTATGCAATAGTAAGATTAGAAAAAGCACATACTGACCCCAAACCCTGCCCTGTACTACAGACATGCCCAAGCCACATTAGGGAAGCAGAGGAAAGTTTTTAAAACAGGTACCTGATACAGGACAGGCTTTGGTCCTGGAGCTCAGGATTTGAGACTGTCCTTTTGTTATACACATTCCTACTTATGTTTATATAATAACACAAGACCAGGGAATGCAGCAGAGGAGGGAAAAAAACCCCTTCCCTGAGCTCAAGCAGTGATTCTGGAGTGTAAAACTCTGCTTTGAGACACAGCAGTTCAAGACACAAGAGCCTGATCTCATTTTGAAAAGTAAATAAAAGGAGTTTCTGGCATTTCAGAAGGACAAGTCAGAGAAGAATTTTATCAAACATGTTCACCCTTTCTCTCCTTTCACCTCAGAGATGCTCACTTAGGATTAGCTCTCCTGCTCATACTCAGTTCTTCCTGGGTACTCAATAAACCACAGCACTGACCACGTTTCACAAATTGTTGTCACATACACAAAGTAAACCGACTAAACAAATGGTATTTTTAAATGAGTTTCTTAATCTTTTCAGCTACAGCAAGAGCAGCAGAACTAGGCAGGGATTACTTGGAACAGTACTGGGTACACTGTCCAGATGGAAATGCCATCAACTCCCAGGCAACATTAAAACTGGAGCTGTATTCTTGGGCATTTGGATTGTCCTCTTCTTCCTAGTCCTGAGTTCATGATGGATCTAGCTACTTTACCAGAGGTTTTTTATTGCTCCCAAAACCTCCTCCTTTCAAGCCTAAACCAGAGTGTTTCACTTGGAATGGCAGCAGCTGTGGTCCAGTAAAGCTCTGGGCACAGAAAGACTCAAAAAGCAGGAAAAACACACACAAAATTGTTTTCTCAAATAGCTTGGCTGCAGCCAGGAGAGCCTGAGGAATGCTGGTTACACACTTTCACGGGGCAGCCTTTCCTATAAGCAATTACAGATGTTAATTTTAAACTCAGGCTCCCAAACCAGCAGAGGATTTTGCTGTGAATATTGGAGTCATTTCCTGTCAGAAAGAAACTGAAGTTTTATGTAGCCAGTTCATAAATTCACTTCTCCTGGATGGAGTCTTGATGTAGTTATCACTGTACATTGACCATTTTCTTCTAAGGAGGAGAGAGTATGTGGAGAAATCCCAAACCTCATGCCCTCTATGGCTTTAAATACCTGTCACAGACATCTGTTCTGATACAGTACATCTGTACTGCCACATCATTTATAGTGAGTTCCTGATATTAAACTTAGAAACAGATCAGCACTTTTGCATTTGCAATCAGTCCTCAGTGTCCCAGGCAGGTCAGATCAAACAAATGATGCAAAACTGAGGATTTATCTGTATTACTCCTCGCTTTCCACCCCTGCATTTACAGGCTCCTGCTCCATTCAGCATCTCAGAGTTTCTAATCTGCTGCTACTGCTGCCCAGAACACCCAGCTCTGGCACCAGCTTGAAAGGCTCAAAAAGTAATGGCTTAAAAAATAATTTCTTTCCAAATAGTACTGAATTTTGGAAGATTTTAGGACTCAGCAAATCACAGAACTTTCTTTGTGTACTTGACTGTCTTCTGTTGAGCTGTGAGGGACAAAAGCTCCATATCCACTTTCACCACTCAGTCTTTGATTAAATTACGTGTAACACATCCCTCAGCATCTGTGCTCTGACAATCCCAGTTCTTTCTCTTTTCCTAGGAGAATCCTTCCCGGTTCCTGACCACCCCCATCAGTATTCCCTGGCCTCACAGATCCTAACACCTCCTTTGCTTGGTTTTGACAGCAGAGCAAAGGTTTGACCTGCATGGAGATGCCCCAGGGTTCATTCAGTCTCTGATATTGTGAAGGTGTCCATATGATTTATCCCTTTTTCCAGCTCCCTGCTCTACTTTAATCTCCTCCACGCTGAAGTTTGTGACCTGCTGTGTTACTGCAGCTCCAGAGCCTGCTGGAGCCACCTCTGATTCCAACAGAGCCAAAAAAGCCTCATCACTGCCTGGTGCCACCAAAGCAACATGACAAAGTGACTCAGAACAGATCCTCAGGTGCTCTTTGGGTTCCCTCTCTCAGATAATTTACCCCTCACAATGATTCTTTCTTTCCCCCTTTCAAAAGATTTCTGAGCAAACTACAAGAACACATCATTTATATCCTGTCTTCTTGACAAATTCAAACCACTCCATAAGTCTCCTGGAGAAACCAGGACACTGCGCTGGGGAGATCCTTTCAGGGTGAAAATGCATAATGACAGACACCTACAAAAAACCTGACCATTTCAACCAGTACCTGCAGGGAGCCTACAAAAAAAATGGAGAGGGACTTTCTACAAGAGCCTGGAGGGACAGGACAAGGGCAATGGCTTCCCACTGCCATAGGGCAAGGTCAGATGGGGTATTAGGAGGAAATTCTCCCCTGGGAGGCTGGGCAGGCCCTGGCACAGGGTGCCCAGAGAAGCTGTGGCTGCCCCATCCCTGGGAGTGTCCAAGGCCAGATTGGACGGGGCTTGGAGCAACCTGGGCTGGTGGGAGGGGTCCCTGCCCATGCAGGGATGGAACAGGATGGGCTTTGAGGTCCCTTCCAACCCAAATCATTCTGTGATTCTATGACATAAAAGTACATACCTATTACATGCCTTGTATTTACTGCCTTGTAATCACTTAGTTAAATGAGAGAACTCTTAAAAAACCCCCAGACAACAGGTAAAACACCTGCTCCCACCTGCCAGAGCAGCTTCTAACACTTGGAAGAGTATTTTCACCAGCAGTCCACCCACCTGACACAAACACACAACATCTGGGCCTCCTCACGTGCTGCTTTCAGTGTCTGTCTGTCCCAGGAACAATTCCCCTGCCATTTCAGCCTCCTAGAACGTGTCCTCATTGTGACTGCAATGTGCACATCAGTGCAGGACAGGGCTCAGGAACCTGTAGGCAGCAGATGCCTCCTCCCCTCCTGAGCCCTTTGGTGCTGCCTCAGTACATCCCCTCAGTTTCTCATCTTTAAAGAAAAAATTGACTTTATAATTCCACAAAAGGAAAGTACCTTGGGAGCAATTTCTTGTATTTCACACACACAAAAAATACTAAGGGAAATTGGATTATTATTATTATTATTATTAATAGAGAGGCAAAAAGTAATATGTGTTACTGTCTGGGTTCCCCAGCACAGGAAGGACATGGACCTGTTGCAGTGAGTCCAGAGGAGGCCATCAAGATGATCAGAGGATGGAGGAGCTCTGCTGGGAGGAAAGGCTGGGAGAGTTGGGAATGTTCAGCCTGGAAAAGAGAAGGCTTTGAGGTGACCTAATTGTGGTCTTTCAGTACCTGAAGGGGTTGACAAGAAACATGAAGAGAGGCTGTTCAAAGGGTCTGGAGTTCCAGGATGAGAGGGAATGGCTTCCCACTGCCAGAGGGCAGGGATAGATGGGATACTGGGAAGCAATTGAGGGTGGGCAGGCCCTGGCACAGCTTGCCCAGCAAAGCTGTGGCTGCCCCATCCCTGGAAGTGTCCAAGGGCAGGCTGGACAGTCTCAGAGCAACCTGGGATAGCAGAAGGTGTCCCTGCTCATGGCAGAGGGTGGAATGGAATGAGGTTTAGGGTCCTTCCAACCCAAACCAGCCTGTGCTTCCATGATTTCCATACATACCATTTCCCTGTGGTGGGATTACAACCCTCCCTGTGGTGCAGACAGACCCTCTCCCAGTTTCCCCAGTGAGCCAGCCCAGCTGGGCAGCCCCTGGGCTGTGCCTGTGCCAGGCTGAGTGGGCAGCTGCAGGAAGAGAGGCACTCTGCTCCTCAGGAGCACCTTCTCCTCCTTCCACACCAGCAAGATCAACACAGGGGTGGTCCTAACAGTCTGAAAGGGTGGCCAGAGCTGAATGGAGAGACAAGGAATGGGATCAAAGTGACTGGTATCACCTCAGCCTTCAGAAATCACCTAATTGTACAGCCCCAGGCTGCTAATTATGGAATGCTGACAGCAGCACGATGAGGGGATGCATCATGCTGGGTTGGCAGTGGAAGTCCTATCACTCCCTTCTCCTTCTGGGGAAGCTGTGGGCTCAAGATCTGAAGGTTGGTCACAGAACTTCCAATAGAGCCAGACCAAATACAGCACAGGGCAAGAATTTCTGCAGTGTTTGCTCTGGCAACCACACCAGGAGGAGGCCCCACTAGGAGACCAAATCCTGGAACAAAGGTCTTCCTACACGTTCCTCATGGAGAAGAACTGACATGTCAACAGTGTAGCTTCTGAAAAAGCACATTATCCTCCAACCTTTCAGGGACTCTTCACCAGAGCCTGTTTCCTCCTGTTCCTGCATTACCCAACACCTTTATCCTGACTTTATAAAGACATGACACTGCACCTGTGCAGTGCAGGCTCTCTGTGGCTGTGGAAGTGCCAAAAAACGAACACTGAGGGCAGCAGAGCTTATTCCATGAGGAGAGAACAAAAGCAAGTGCAAAACAGGAATCCAAAGTCAGGTACACCCCTCGTGTGCAGGTCTCTGCCAGCTCTCCTGTGCCAGAACAGGGTAACAAATCCAGGTGTGGAAAACAGGGAAGGAGAAATTCACTCAAGTCTCTACAAGCAAGGGAAATCTCAACCAGATTCCCAGGTACACCCTCAGCACTGACCAGGATCGATGTCCACCTGGCACCACCCACTTCCACACCTGTGATCCCATGAGTCCCACTGACATTCCAGGCTACACCTCCCCCTGCCAGCACCTCCTACACATGGCAAAGCATTTCAGTCACTAAAGAATCCATCACGTTGCAGACAGGAATTTTAAATCACTACTTACACACCAAAATGTCCTTCTGCCAGCACAGCCCTGAAATAGGAAATTAACTTTACTCTCTTCTGGAAGGATAAAGGGGAAGTAAACTGAAAAATAAAAATTTAAAAATAAAAACTAACGGTCCCTCAGGTGCAAATGCTCGTGGCTGTATGCAAACACTGCAGCATACAAACCACAGGCAAAAAGCCAACTGATGTGACTGAAAACCACAACAAATTACTCATTTAAACAGAACAGCACAATTGAGATTAAGGACCAAAGGAAGATGCTTCGGTAGGAGTCACAAAAATAAAGAAAGAGGACAATACTTACTAAAAACTAACTTGGTTTTCAGAGGGAGAAAAGCAATCAGAGTAATAATGAAAACAAAAACGTAAAATCAAATGGTGGTGATGGAATTGGATTGCACTGAATACAAACCATGAAAATAAACAACAAATATAAACAATGAAGTGTATTAAAACCAGGAGGAAAAACTACCTGGTCAGAAAAGTTCAGGACTTTCAAAAGAAATCTTTTCTGGTGCACATCAAAAACCAAAAGAAAAATCTATTAAGGCCACTAAATCAAAACTGTGGAACTGTTAATCTTGTGAATATTCCTACAATATCTATCCCCTGGTGTTGCTGAGAACAGCTCTTTCCAGGAGCAATCCAAAACACACCAAAAAGCAGCTGCTGGAGGTGGTTCTGTCAAGAGGATTGGATTGTTTCAGCAGAAGTCACTATGATTTGTCAAAAAAGAAAATTAGAGAGGTAAACACCCACCCTGCACACAGACCTTAATGCCAGGCTGTTAAAGAAACAGCTTAGATGGGAATTGAGGAATAAGGATGGATAATAAAATTAAGAGCAGTCAACACAGTTTATGAAAACCCAGAGCTCCTACGCTCAGCTAATCCCCTCTTAATGAGAGCTCTGTACCTTGTCAGGGGGGCAATTTTTCTGTAAACCACTAAGGAAGTCCCCAGGGACAAAATGATTAATTAAAATCCCACAAAATCAATACAACACATTGGAAATTACTAACTTGGAGCTAGATGGGCTTCAAAATGCAGCTGCAAACAGCTGTCACTGAGCACGGGTTTCCAGTACCCTCCCCCAGAGATCAACTCTCTGCCTCTCCTGTTTTCCTGGGTTTTAGATCAGGAACTGAGCTGGGAGAGGCACCAACCACCAGGATGGAGCTGTGAGATGATCCAGGGCAGGGAACTCTTGGACAGCCCATTATTCTTCCACACCAGGCACAGCCTGGCCTTGTCCAGGTGTCTGACTCCACCCCAACACTGATAACATTCAATCAACTCTGTCACTTCTTTAGATCAAGAATGGAGCAATCCATGATGTGGGTGTTTGTGGCAAGCAAATGAACTGAACATTTAATGAAAAAGGGAATATAAAAAGAAGTAAGAACACTCCAACATCAAACATTTGAGCCATTCTTTTCCAAGGAATGGTATTCTGAAGGGCACATCCACTTCAAACAGTGCAAGCTCTACTGATACTACTTTTTCTCCAAAACTGAGTCTTCTGGTTTGTGAATGTTGTCAAGCTCATTGTCACAAAAGCCAAAGGTCAAGTGATATTTAACATTCGTTCTCTGAAACAGGAAGATACTCACTTTGCAAATGTGACCAAACTCATCACTGATTTCCACAGCTGAGCTGAGAAAGTGTCTTTTAGAGCAATGTTTCATTAATTTATAACAACAACTAACTTGCTCTCTTCTCCTCTAAAACCACAGAGAAGAGCTGCAGTGACCCACACAACACCCTCTGTGGCTGTGTTGCTTTATGGTGTCTCCATGCTCTCATTCCTGCTCTCCATACTCCACTGCCCATCACAAACAGGTTTGGGCTTCTGAAAACACAACTTTACACCTGCTCCTTCTATTAACTCAGTTCCTGCACCTTTCCATGCCCAAACACAGGGTTACCTGGATGTGGGTGATCTGGGAAGCTCAGTGATCCCAGGAATGTGTGAACACTGCCCCAGGAACAGCAAAGGGTCACCTCTCAGACCACCACACCAGTTCCTGTGTCTGTCTTTCAGGAAAATTCCTCCCAGCAACCCTGGGCAAGAGCCCTGTCCACAGTCAAGGCCCCAGAGCACAGCCTGACTTTCCACAGCACACAAGGATGTCTCAAACATTTCCATTCCTATTTTCTGGTGTTCGACAGTTTCTTTGAAAAAAAAGTGTAATTCAAACTGACCTGAGGGAAAAACAAAGGCTCAGAAGAACTCAAGGCCCATTTCCTTCCAGTTGTAAAGCTCATGGTAACAATTCTGTCACTGGTTGTTTTCAGTCTGCCTCTGATACTCTAGAAAACTGTTTTAATCCAAACACCAAAATCTATGAGAGAGAAGGGACCAGGAGGGAGATGAAGAAGAAGATTTTAAGCAGTTACAAAACCAAACCACAAAAAGGTCTTTTTATAGTCAAAACAAGTGCTGTACCCAGGCTGTGAGGTTTGAGTTTATACAGACACCAGACTGAGCACCAGTGAGTGTCACTGGTTTTGGGCTTTACTGGGGTCAGACTGGTCAGCACAAACAATAAATGGCTTTGCGCAGCTGTACTTTCAGCTTTATTTAAACCCAGAAGGGTGGAAAGGGGCACCTGTGTGTCTGCAGGACCAGGGACAGAGTGAGCTGAAACCACCTCCCTTCAAGGCAGGCCCACACCACTGAACCATAAAAGGGTTTGGGTTGAAAGGGACCTCAAAACTCATCCTGTTCCACCCCGTCATGGGCAGGGACACCTCCCACCAGCCCAGGGTGCTCCAAGACTGTCCAGCCTGGCCTTGGACACTTCCAGAGATGGGGCAGCCACAACTCCTGTGGGCACTCTGTGGCAGGGCCTGCCCACCCTCCCAGGGGAGAATCCCTTCCCAATATCCCACCTAACCTGCCCTCTGGCAGTGGGAAGCCATTCCCTGTGTCCTGTCCCTCCATCCCTTCTCCAAACCCCTCTCCATTTCGATACAACAGAAGGGATTCCACGCTGCTTCAGCCCCTCAGAACTGCTCCCTCTCCCGAGGAAAAGGGCTCCAAAGAGGTGTGCTTTGAGGTTGGACACATCAGTGTTTACAGTGAATCCTGCCTGCTGGAACCCTGGCACCCTCTGACAGCCCCTGGTACCCTCTGACTGCCCCTCACAGCCTTTGACAGCCTCTGGTACCTTCTGAGAGCCCCTCACAGCCCTTGGCACCCTCTGAGAGCCCTAATAGTCTCTGGTACCCTCTGCCAGCCCCTCACAAGCTTCTGACGACCCCTGAGAGACCCTGACACACTCTGCCAGCCCCTCACAGACCCTGGTACCCTCTGAGAACTCTGATAGTCTCTGGTACCCTCTGCCAGCCCGTCACAACCCTCTGACAGCCCCTGATAGTCTCTGGTATCCTTTGAGAGCCCTGCCAGCTCCTGGTACCGTCTGCCAGCCCCTGCCACCCTCTGCGAGCCTCGTGCCGGGCTATGCTCCCGCTGTCACCCCACAGGCCCCGAGGCCCAAAGCCGGAGCTCCCCCTCCTNAACGGGGGAGCCCCGGTGTGCCGCCGGAGCGCATGCGCTGGGGCTCCCACGGGCGTCGCTCGCCCCGGCCGCGGGCGCCTTGCGCATGCGCAGAGGGCCGACCGGCGGCACCTCACCGGCTCCTGCGCGTGCGCGCGGCGCTTCCCGCCACCGGTTGCCATGGAGACCCCCCCATGCCCCCGGCGCGCTCCCTTCACGGAGCCCCGCGGGCCACCCGGCACATCCCGGCCCTTCCTGACACATCCCGGCCCTTCCCGGTCCTTCCCGGCACATCTCGGACCTTCCCGGCACATCCCGGATCTTCCCGACCCTTCCTGGCAAATCCCGGTCCTTCCCGGCCCTTCCCAGCGCATCCTGGCCCTTCCCAGCACATCCCGGTCCACCCTGGCCCTTCCCGGCATATCCCGGTCCTTCCCGGTTCATCCCGGCACATCCCGGCCCATCCCGGCCCTTGTCAAACGAGTGACTGTTGCCTTTTTATTTTGTGCTTCTCACCGGGCTTGGACGGGAAAAGAGCCATTTTTCCAGTGCCTTCAGCTCCAGCCTGGAGGCCTCACAGTTAGTGTGCCCTTGGAGTGAGATCAACAATCATTTCCTCCAGGCCAAAGGTGTGCAGGTCTAACATCAGTTGAGGGGCACTGGGCGTTGGGGTGTCCGTGCACTGGGTTTGCCTTTTGAACGTGTGATTTGTGTTGAAATCCCTGTTTCTTTCTCAGTGCTTGGTCTGGCTGTGGCGAGAACCAAAGTGGCTCCTGGGCAACACTTCTCAACAGGCCAAGAGAGAGGGGGAAGAAGTTTAGCGGGACATGGAACACGCTGGGGCTCCAGGCACTTCACTGACAGCTACAAATCAATGGTGAGCAATAGAATGGCTCCCTTGCACAGAACATTTTCCCATAATTATCTGTCTGTAATTTGACATTACTTAAAGAAACAGAAACTGTTTCTTTTTGAAACATTGTGTGTTTATTCCATTTTAGAAGTTGTAATTAATTTTTTCTATAAAGTTCTCAAGTTCCTGAGGCACTTTGAGTTTTCACTTCCAGCAAATAAATTTGATTTTTAACCCATTCAAACAGTTTTACTGGAAAGCCTTGAATTTAAGCAAAAAGCAGTTCTTTTGGCAGGAACAGTTATTTTCTGCAGTGAATCCCACCAGATTTACCCATGTCAGTACAAGAACCAGAAATTGATGTGAAGAAATCCTTTGGTTTGTGTCTTTCAACACTTCTGCTGGTTTATTCAAGTTCTTAAATTGCTGCACTGATGGGAATTAGGAGCCCTCTGAAGAAAATCTTGCAAGAACTTGCAAGTGCCCATTGCACAAACAGCCTGAAAATACTCGAGTTACGTAGCAAAACGTGACTAAGCCAAGGCACAGGAGCATCTTCTTGCACAAGGCCCTAAACTGAACTCAAAAGCCAAAGGAATTGTGGCATTCCCAATGAAGATGGATCCAAAAGCACCACTGAATGGTCCATCCTGGCTACCAAACAGGTCTCTCTTTCACAGAGTGTTTCAAGACCTCTGACCATTCCTAAAGGCAACAAGGATGTGGTTTTCTAGTCACTGTTTGTTCCCAACATCAGCTCAAGGACACAGCCACAGTAACAGGCACAGAGAGGGAAAGCAGCTCTCCCGAAATCAGGCAGACCATCAGATCAGAGGCAGACCATCTGACTCTCCACATAGACCTACTGGACTTCCATAAGCAATTTTGTAATAATTCACTTTCCCTCCCCACCAGGGAACCGCTCTGTATCAGAGATGGCTCAGGGCCCCAGGTGCTTTAGACTCCAGTATGACAATTTTGGCTTAAAGTGTGCTCAGCCCTGAATTACAGCTGTGGATGCAGGCAGGTCCCTGAAGTAGCAACACTTGGGAGGATATTTACTGTCCCACTGTGCTTTTGGGCTGTCTCTGCAGAGACAACAATTATGGGGCTTGTGAACACTACTGCCAGCATTAAAAGGTTTTTAAAGTAACTGCTTGAACTCACCCTGCAATGGGATTTATAGTAAGTATTATCTGCAGATCTGTGAATACACAAATTATGTATTCTATGTAATGTGTATATTTATCCCCAGTGTGCTGCACTCAGCATTGCTCAACATTTGTCTTTCAGTCTCTTTCAGTCTGATCTATGGTAGAATTCATAACACTGGTGGCTCTTTGGCAGCTCCAGCTTAACTTTGTAATGTTTTTCCATACAAATTGATCAATTCCAATGAGGAAAGTTTGGGTCTGCATTAATTTATTGTGTTAATTGCCTTCTCATGGTCTCTGGCCACTCTGGATGACAGAGCTCAGCACAATACTCAGAAAAACAGCTTGAAAGAGCCAAACAGGCAAGCAAGCAGTTTTCCTCAAAAGTAGTTTGGTTTGCTTTCCTATAAAGTGGGAATTTTGGAATGATACAGGTACTGTATCCATGTCCTCTTGTAAGCATGTTTCCATTCACTAAGTCACACAGCACAAGTTTGGTATAAACCAAAATTCATCTTGTTCTTCTGGGCAGTGAACTCATTTCCAAGAAGAACCACCATCATTCAGTAAAGACACTGGGCATTAGAGAATCTCTAAACACGTTAAAAATACAGTTCCCAACTGAAACACCTAATGCCTATCCTTTGATTTCTTGCAGCATGCTGCAAGATAGTTTTAATACTTGTTTTTTAAACTATCTGCTAAACCACAGACAGAACAGGTGCAGTGATCCAGGTGCATCACAAACAAAACTCCAGTTGAGTCACCCCCCACCTCCTGGCACAGCTCCAACTTTTCAATTTCCTAAGGATTTAATGTGGGACAGTTCCATGAAGGATTGGCTTACTAATTCACTCTGGACTGGGTTTTAACCCCAGTTATGCCTCATTTGCTTGGGCTGCAAGAGGAGAACAAGCTTTGCTTGGCTCTTCAGACTGCTTTTTAACCGATGCCAAATCCCCTGCAGGTCATGCCGTGACATTTGAAATAATGTTGGGTGGATGTTTAATGGACAATTCATTACATCATCTTTTGCCATGCACATTTAAAAATAGGAGGAAACTCTGCTTCTTTCCCCAATTTTTAATCCTTCCTGCTGCTGTGAATAGATGAACCACAAGACCATCAGGGGTCCTTATAAAGTTTCTGAAGCCTTTGGTCCTTGTGTTCCTGCCAACTCTTCCATTTAGGCCAGGACTTAAGGCTGATTCCACCCATTCCCACCTGTTCACATGCCAGACCCAATCCAGGAGGACTGCAATGGGAAGCGCCTTGTGATTTGGGATGAAATTCTTGCTAGGAGGAGCTCCCTCAACAAGGAACACCTTTCTGTCCTGGGAGAACAAGAAAATGGGTGTCCAGGCAGAGAAACTCCTCCCTGGCCTGGGCTGTGTGGAACCACAGCATTGGGCTCCAAGTGCCCCAGAGAAGAGGGAGGTGAAGTGTGAAGGAGGAGGTGAAGGAGAAATAAAAGATGGTTCTGAGAGCAGGTGAAGAATACATTACCTTTTTGCCTGGAAGAAAAGCTTCCTGCTAAGGAAAGAAAAGGAAAACCTGTTTAACCCACTCCAGAAGAATCAGGAGGTGAGCAGTTCTGGGCAGATAGCAGGATAGATTTTTGCTTGTCATCCTCCTCAAACAATAAGGGAGACAACCAACTGGAAAGGACTTTGTACAGGATAATTCCAGTAAGCAGCCAAACTTCTAGGGATTTCCTGAAATCCAAGGAAATTTTTGTACCAGGGATAAGGTTTTGGCAGACCCCTGATAAGAATTTTCAAATGGAAGGCAGAGAGGCTCTCAAAGGTGCTCTAAGTTTGTCTTTATGCCTCATCCAAACCCAACAGGTACTTGTCTTCACACTTCTGTTTCACTTTGTGCTGGAATTCTGGAATCCTGGGCTGTGTCCCTAATGCAGATTCACTGTGTCTCTTAAGGAAATTTACTTAAGCTCCATGCAGACCTTATTTGTACAGTAAGAATAATTCTGACTCACTTCACAGAGAGAGCAGGAGGATTAATTAACAATTGTGAGGCACTACAGAAATGCTAAACATTATTAATGGCTCCCAAGTTTTCTTCTTTTGGAACCAGTGGCCATTTCTTCCCATAATGTTTTTAACAGTTGCTGCTCAAGGAGCTTAGATTGCAGATTCCTGGCCTGTGCTTTGTCCATAAATCACAGACCTGGAGCCTGCCCAAGACACTCTCGATGGTCTCAGCAGGCAAACTGGACGAGTGAAAACTCTGGTTTCAGTCTGGCCCTGTGAACCACTTTCTGGCCAGTCCAGTTTCAAGGTCCCAAACCAGACGTGAGAGGGATTCTGTCCAAGTCTAAAAGGACGAGGTCTCTGCAATGTCCTTTCAAACTGGTTTCAGTGCCTATAAATATTTTCCATCTTCTGCCCTGCAGCATATAGGTTTGACTCCACAGCTGATGAGCCTGGGCAGAGCAGGAGAGGAGGCCACAGTGTTTATCACCAAGTTTGTCAGCACCCAAAAACCAACCAAAAGAAAAGGAGTCAGGCAGCAGTTAATAAGGTCCCAGTACAAATCAAACCAAATGGATCCATTCGCTAGACCAAGTAGGGTTCAGCATTGCTTACAGCCAGGAGACCAAACAAGCTCCATGAGATTCCTCCAGGTTGGAGACCTCTAATTCCGTTCCTGGTAGAGCAAATGCAGAAGGACACAACTGGCCCATTCTGGGCACTTCCCAGCCGCATTCCCACGTGTTGCATTCTATAGTGTCATATCAATATGCTACAAATCTCAGGGGCACTGTGACTGCAGGAGGAACACAAGCCAGATGGAACATGCTTGGTGATACAACATGTCTGAGGATCAGTAATACAGTATCTGAGAGGAGACAACAGGAGCTGGGAGAGAACAGGCACTGGAAGAGCACAACTGCAACTTCCCCACCACAAACTGCTGCAGTTCTGCTGCAAGATCCATACAAGCCTCCTCTGCTTGCACAGCATGTTTTGAGGTTGTGCAGAAGGTGAAAATCCAGGTTCCAGTGAGCTTCCAACACCTCCCTTTTGCCATTATGTTTGGAAGAACTCATCCTTTCCACTGCTTTCTTTACCAGTCTCTGTTGTGCTTTCAGATGCAGAGTCAATCACCTACGGAGCAGCTTTCCAGTGACTCCCCTGTTCCTGTCAGCAGGTCATTGTATCACCTCTAGGGTGAGCTCTGTTAGCCAGGCATATCCTCACACACCAGCCTTCTGGGCAGGTATTCACAGAAGAAAAGGGAAAGCTGAGTCTGAGGTGAGGACCCAGAGGCTGCTGGTGTGTGCAGTGATGAAGCTTAGACAAAACAGTGACATAAAGTGTGTCAGATTTGGGTCAGAGCAGCCTCCTACTCCTGCTGCTACTGCTCCTTCCCAGGACCATCACCCCTCTCAGTGTGTGATGGGTACAGGGACACAGGGAAGGTGTGTGCTCCAATAACAGAAACTTTGATTTTTTAATCACAAATCTCTCAGAGCAAAAAAACAGCACCTCGAAGGCTGCTGGGATTCCTGGAGGATTCCCAGGATGGGGAGGTTAAAGATGTGTCAGTTTATGACCATCTGATACCAAGCACACTCTGCTGGTCACTGTAGCAAAGGTTACAAACCAGCATCCAGCTTCCCCCCAGGCATTGTATCAACAGCTGCTATTTCTGGGCACTTTATCAGGTGAGCAACTTGCAGGATACCACACTCACCTGCTGTGTTGCTTGAATTAGGAATCACCAAAGTTTAAATTCCCTCAAGTCTGTGTTAGAAGCACAGAATTGTTTGGGTTGGAAAAGCCCTCTATAATCCTCGAGACCAACCATTCCCCTAGCACTTCCAAGGCCTCCACTAAACCATGTCCCCAAGTGCCACATCCACATATCTTTTGAAGCCCTTGAGGGATGGGTGACTTCACCACTGCCCTGGGCAGCCTGTGGCAGTGCCTGACCACTTTCCATTAAGAAATTTTCCCAATATCCAACCTAAACCTTCCCTGGCACAACTTGAAGCTGTTTGCCCTTGTCCTGTCCCTGTTCCTTGGGAGCAGAGCCCAACCCTGCCCTGGCTCCCCGCTCCTGTCAGGGAGTTGCTGAGAGTGAGAAGGTCCCCCCTGAGCCTCCTTTTCTCCAGGCTGAGCTCCCTCAGCTGCTCCTGGTGCTCCAGACCCTTCCCCAGCTCTAGATATGCTCCAGCCTCTCAGTGTCCTTGTTGTGAGGGGTCCAGAACTGACCCTAGGATTCGAGGTACAGCCTCAGCCATGCTCAGCACAGTGGGACAGTCCCTGCCCTGGTCCTGATGGACACACCACTCCTGATACATTAGCAGGGGTGTAGGACGAGGCTCCTTGACCTTCTCAACACCCTCTGAACTGTCACATTTGTTCCTCATCTGAATCTGAGTAAAAATGAAACCTTAGGTGATGTTAATAAAACTTCTCAAATGGTACCCTGTGCAGCAGGACCCTTTTTAACTCCTCTGTGCACAGCCAGGCTTCCTGTAGCTTAAAGAGCTGGAGGTTGTCCTGTCCAACACAGCACCCAAAGAGTTAACCAAATCCAGTTCCAGCATCTTAATCTGGCAATTTAAAGATAAGCTGAACAAATATCAGGGCTGCTCAAAGCCCCACTGAGCACAAGAAAAGGATTCTCAGAAATTGGTTTGTGTGGTGTAAACCAGACATACAGAGGGAATCTAGGATGGCATTTCTGTCTGAGCTCCTTAGAAGGGATTCCTGGGGGTAAATGCCATTTGCAAAGACAAGGCTACCAGGGTTCATAGCTACAGATTGTCCTGCTTTCCCCCCACACTCCTTGCTACTACCTGCTGTTGTTTCCACAGCCACTGTCCAGTGCTTGATGCCCTGAAGAACCAAACAGCATCTGAAGAGAGAAGAACCAATAAACCACCAGCTGGAGGACAAAGACCAACAATGTAAGAGAGAAGTGGAAAGGGTCTGGAAAATAAGTGTTTATTTATCATAAATACAGATCAGCTAGGTGTGCAGTTTATTCCAAAGAGGCAAAAACCCTGGAGGCTCTCCAGAAAGCCATATGCTGGGAGGCTGCTTCCCAGTTACTTCCCTTTTTCCACAAGACCAGGATGAACTTGGTTATCCAGCAGCTCAGTGATCCTTTCTGCCACGGAATTGCACTGACATATTCCACCAACAGCAGCCGTGTCTGCCAAAGGCAGCAGTCTATCTCCATGCCAGCAAACTCCTCCTGCTTGGTCAGAGCTGGAGGTTTATTACTTAATTACTTACTTTTGCCAGTGCTTATTCAGAGCACAGTGGTGCACAGGGATTTGGTGGATGGGAGGTGTATTCACCTAACTGGGAATCTTGCTGCCAACATCTGTTTTGGGGAAAGGCCATTTTTAGAAACAATGTGAAAAGAGGCTCTTCAGGCTTGTGTCAGAAACTTGGGCACAGTGTTCAAGCACCAACCTCTGGATTTTGTCCCCACTAAGAACTCTGCACTTTGAACAAGCTGATGACGTATGATCTGCTAATTACAGGTGGCTCCTCCCTGGGCAGCGAGGGCTGGATGTCCCTGGCATTGTCCCTGCCCTCTGCCCTGTGGATCCCGTGCTGGACACTGCCTGCTGACAGAGTGACTGCACTTGAGGCAAGAGAGACCAGCACAGAGTTCATCCTCCAGTCCCTGGGGCTCAGTTCTTCTCCAGGATTCTGGTGAGGAGTTCGTTCAGCCGGTTCACCATTGGCCTGGGATCCTCATTCAGTCCAGCTGCAATCATGGCATTCTCGTAAATCTGAAAAAGAGAAGAAAGCACTCAATAAGCAAGAGTGTCCTGCATGAGGGAGGAAGGGAATGTCACTCTCCAGCATTTGCATTCTCAAACCAAGAAGACATACCACAAGACCCAGGGACCACAGAAAGATGTGATGATTCCTGCCCACTGGCATGGTCCACCCCATTCCCTGCCATGCATGGTCTGCAAGCTGGCTCTGGGGAGGATGGTGCTGCATCTGGAGGGGGTCTGGTTCTCACCTGATCAAGCAACAGCTGGGCCAGATCAGGCTGACTGTCCTTCAGCTCGTTGAGCTTCTTAACGAGAGTGTGCCTGTATGAGAGACAGATCAACACAGAGTGATTTTCGACACAACCAGACATTTATTTCCAGAATGAGCAGTGAAGCCCAGGTGGGTTCCAAAGGACAACTTTCTTGCTTCTGTTCCTTGGGGCTTCTCTCCTCTTCCATCTGTTCCTACAACCCCCCTGGTCCCCAGAGGGCTGGACACTGTATATGGGTGGGTCACGTCCACGGTGCCACGCAACCTCACTGTAGCACAGGCTGCACGTCATGGGGTGGGCTCTGCTAACTGGGAGCCTCCCCCCTCAGAGAGGCTGCAGTTGCCCCAGGCCTAGTGCTGTCCCCCCTTACCCTGTGTTGATCTCCAGGGTGGGCTGCAGGAGCTGGGCTCGCTCCTCCTGGGTCTTGGCCAGCTGCTGCATGCGCAGGAAGTGGCGGGCAGCGCCCATCTCCAGCACGGTGATCATGGCAGGGTGGGTGTCCAGCCGGGGGGTCACCTGCACCACACACACCACCACACAGGAGGCCTGAGGACTCCGAGTCTCCTCAGCACACAACAAACCTCCACGTGATTCATCCACATCCCACAGGCCCTGCCTAAACCAGCAGGAAAGCTGAGGGCACAGATGGCCCCTCTGCCCCACAGGCAGTGGGTTGCAGCAGGACCCAAATTATTCCCTGCCAATACACCTTTGTAGTCCACAGGCCAGAAAGTCACCACAAAAGCCTATTCTGGTAGCATGAGCATCAACTAGGAACATGGGCTTTGTTCATTATGCATTAGGATACGGTTCTTCTGCTGCCACACTGACCATCCAAATCACAAGTGCCCTCGTCCACACCATTTACAGACAGGAGGCATGGAGAAGAACAACTTCTCTCAGGGTCCAAATGAAAATCTATGGCAGCAGATCCACAGGCAACCTTTTTTCCCCTAGATCATTACCTCCATGGATCTCCTGTACTCAGTTACCCAGAATACCCACCTTAACTCCAGTGACTCGAGAGCCCAGGGCATTCTTCATCCAGGCCACCAGATCCTCAGCCTCCTTCTCTGTCAGACGTTCTCCAGCTGGCAGGGAAAGAGGGCACGTCTGAGTGTGCATCTGTAGTGTGCAATGGACAGCCCCTGAGCAAAGCCCATACCTGCACAGCCCCACTGCAGACTATGCCCTAACTGGAGGGGGCAGGTTCATGCCCTGCCACAGCCTGCCTGCCTCTGTCAGGGCACCAGCTGTACGTGTGGAGTTAAAATCAAATCACAGCAACTCCACACATGAAATTCCATCTGTTTAAATTTGCTTAATCTTCAATCACGTGAGGTGAAAGGGATCTGCAAGAACTCCAGGTTGCCTCAGAGCACAACAGCAGGGTGCAAAGGAGGGCACTTGCTCAGGAGCTACAGGAGCAGGGGGGGAGGTGTCCCCTCACTGGTTGCACAGGGTGGCAGCAGGGTGGGCCAGGAGAGCCTCATCATACCTGGGTGGCTCTCCTCAAACTTCTCTTCCTTATAGTGATCAACAACAATGTCTGTCTCCACAGAGATCAGCTTCTTCTTGTCAAACTCGCGGAGATGCAAGAGTGTCAGCTCATCAAACTGCTCATAGCAGAACAGCACCTGTGCCAAAAAAGGGACAGCAACACCTTGTTTGGACCTAACAGCATTCCCTCCTTCCCAAGGCAACTGCACCAAAGAGCAAGAACAGCACATGGGAAACTTGCAGGTCCAACCCCACAGTGATTATCGCTCAGGGCCCCACATGAACGCAAACCCTTGAAGGGATTTGTTAATGTGGGTGGCAGGTCTGCACCTCAACAAGTGCTGCTGCCAGAGCCAGCACTGACTCCAGTCCTGAGAAGGCCACGTGCCCACAGAGGACACCCAAAACACCATTACAGCCCTGCACAGCAGCTCCTGGGCTCCTGCTCTGAGATTCAGCAAAGGTATGAAACAGAAGTCGGAACTAGATGTTTGCACAAGTACTAATTCACAGAATATGCTGAGTTAGAAAGGACCCACCAGGACCATCAAGTCCAACTCCTGGTCCTGTGCAGGACACCCCAAGTATCCCACCAGTGTGTCTGAGAGCACTGTCCAAACACTTCTTGAACTCAGACAGGCTTGGTGCTGTGACCAGTGTCCTGGGTAGCCTGTTCAGTGCCCAACCACCTTCTGGGTGAAAAACCTCCTGATATCCAGCCTAAACCTCCCTTGACTCAGCTTCATGCTGTTCCCTTGGATCACTGGTCACAAGAGTGAAGAGATCAGTGCTGCCCCTTGTGAGGATGCTGGAGACCCCAGAGAGGTCTCCCTTCAGTCTCCTCCAGACTGAACAAACCAAGTGCCCTCAGCTGCTACTCAAAAGGCTTCCTCTCCAGACCCTTCACTACCCTCATAACCTCTCTGGATGCTCAAGAGCTTAATGTCTTTTTTATGTTTTGTAGAGGATGATGTAAATGGAATTTACTAATGGCACAAAGCTGAAAGCCCTTGTCTTGACAGAAGAGACTGAAAACGTCAAATAAAAAACCTGGAGGAACAGAGTGAGAGAAGTGGGATGAAGATAAATACTATAAATATAGATTCCTTTTGTATTAGAAGTGAACATCATTCATTCTGCCACGAGAGTAACCATCCGAATTTGACTGGAAGAATTAAAACATCGTGAGTCTAACATTCCAAACATTTCATAGGATGGATATCTGACACTAATTCTCTTTCTGTGCACCCAGGAAAATGGTTTCCAAAGGGTAAAGAGATGTTCTGTGGGGTGTCTGTGCAGATATTTGTAGTTTTTAAAGACTAATGATGGTGGAGAAAATCTTTAAATCTTTCTACTTGCCAAAACCAAATTTATTTTCTGTGTTATTATATGTCACCCATCTATTCAGTGTTTTCCAATAGTTATCAGGAAGCATTTAGCAGTCAGTACCTCCTGGCCCCACACCACACTCTGAGCACAGACAGGGCTCTATCACCGCCCTGCTTAGCTCTGAGTTCCAGCAGCTGAGTGTGCTCCCCTGGCCATGGCACCACCGGTCACCCACCTCCATGTCCTTCTTCTTCGTGGCCTCGAAGTAGGGGGAGTGCTCGGCCAGGTGCCGGTTGGGGGCGCACAGGTAGTAGATGTTCCTGCTCCCGGCTTTCATGCGGGACGCGTAGTCGCTCAGGCTGGTCAGCTGACCCGCGGGCAGGGCCGACGACTCGTACCGCAGCAGCTTGGCTATGTCCTCCTGCAGGGAGAGTGGGAGCTCAGTGCAGGCCCCTGTGCCTCTACCCAACTGCTCCCAGCCCCAGGAACTCCTGCTGTGGCACACAGCCCTCTTTGCACAGCCCTGCACAAAGGGTCATGGGGTTCCGAATCCTTCCCTTCCTGCTCCAGATATTAAGGAGGCAGAAAAGTGACATAGATGGGATGTAGGTCAAACTCTTCTAGAAATGGCAATCCAGGCAGAGGACAAGAGGAGGGAAAGCCCTACTTTATTGCCTGTCGTAGTTCATGTTGCATCAGGGAGGGTTGACAACAGTGTGGTAACAGAGACTCTGCAAGGTCTCAAAATAAGTGGGAAGCAGCACCCAGACAGAAAGAGTGTTTGGGCAGTTAGAGAATCTATAGGCTATGGTAGGGCCAGGAACACAAGTTACAGACATGCAAGACTCATGGAGAAGTAGCAGTCTCCCTCATCCCAGCTCATGGCAGGAGCCAGTAATCTTTCCCATCATCTGCAGTGCTTCAGGACTCCTGGTACCTTGACATCCTGCTCCGCTATCGTGACAATCCCCTCTCTCATGAATACTCCGTACTCCTCAAAGAACTTGGCATATTTCTCAGGGTCCTTCTTGCTCTGGTCAATGAAGAACTTGATCAGCCTCTTCTGCAAAACATCACGGAGCTTCCTGCAGCAGGAACAAGCCTTTTTAAAGACAGTTGCTAGAGCAACACAGGAGGTTTGAGGTGAACATTTCTCTCTCTGTGCAGGGTTGTAGTGAGTCCACCATCTCTTCCCCTCATAGCTCTATATTTGTTTTTTATACCTCTGTCAGGAGCAGCTCTTAAGCTGCAAATAGAGCTGTGTCCAAATGTTCTGTGGGAGCTCTAATCCTCATTGCCTCATGACTCAGGGCCGCAGCACATAACTAGCTGTGCACAGGGCACCTGCCAGGCTCCCAAAACATGGGACAGAAGCAGCTACACAAGGGTTACACTTGGAGGAAGCCTTTCTAAAAGCCTCAAAATCCACTGTGAAGTGACAGGGTTAATTTGCTCACTACACTGCAGGCAGAGGCACTTCACCAGCTGTAGAATACAAAGTTAACCATCAAACCCAACAAGATAACAGCTCCAATGTTAAGGAGTAAGAGCCTACTCTTATACTCCCTTCAAGTGCCAACAATGGCAGCTGTATGAGAAAAATCTCATTTTTATAGACTACAGAAATTCTCAAGGATGGAAATGCAGCAGTTTACAGGCCAGGTCACTCCAAGCCCCTGTAGCCATCCCACCATGTCCCCTCCTGAACTGGCAAGAAGCTAAAAGAGCCTCAGCAATCCACAGGATCTACCTCTGCTCACCTGATAAGGGCACTCTCCTGCAGCAGCTCCCTGCTGAGGTTCAGGGGTATATCCTCACTGTCCACAACACCTGGAACAGAGAGCAACCCTCAAGCTCAGGAATGCACCCCTCATGAAGCCATGGTCCTCACCCCCTGTTCCTGGTGCCAGCACACACCTCTAAGAAAACGCAGCCACTTGGGCAGGATGTCTGCAGCTTTGGTCTGGATGAGGATTTTGCGGCTGTAGAGGGCAACACTGGAGCCCATTTCCCTGCTGATGTCAAACATGGATGGTTTCTGCAGGAACAAGAGACAGAGGGTAACCCCAGCACTGTGCAGGGCACCCAGCTGCACACTGCCAGGTCACACTGTGGTCCTCCATACAGTGCTGAACCCACCAAGAGCTGAAATCTTTTCCCTAGGGACCTACCTGAGCCATCCCCCTGCCCTCTGTGGCTCTGTAGCCCCACATCTACCTTGTGGCACCCAACCCACTGCAGAGACGCCACCCGAGATACTCCTCCCTGCTGTTCCACAGCCTTGGCTGCCTCCCTTCCCTAAGGAGCTGTCCTGTTCCCACTGCAGCTGGGCACATGTCTCCGTTCCCACTGCAGCTGGGCACATGTCCCTGTTCCCACTGCAGCTGGGCACATGTCTCCGTTCCCACTGCAGCTGGGCACATGTCCCTCTTCCCACTGCAGCTGGGCACATGTTCCTGCTCCCTGGACAGGAGGACACGTACTTGCTCGGGCACATAGAAGATGCTGCGGATGTTGAGGGGAGCGTCGGTCCTGTAGTGCAGGACGTAGCGGGGCTTGTCGTACACCTGTGCGATGAAGCGGTAGAACTCCTCGTGCTGCCACTCACCAATGTCCTTGGGGTCCATCATCCAGAGTGCCTGTGGAGGGGGAGCAGGGAGAGGTCTTCCCATCAGCTCTGAAGTGCTCACAGCACAGGGCTCTTCTGGAGTTTGTGCTTTCCCTCCAGGATGATGGAGAGAACAAGATCTTTCAGCCAGACTCCTCTGCATAGCCCAGGGGCAGTGGAATGTGGTTCAGGCACTTTATCACTGACTAAAAATCACTGCCCCTCAGCTGACCTCAGGTTACCTCTCTT
Source organism: Formicarius rufipectus (assembly GCA_013399695.1). NCBI lineage: Eukaryota > Metazoa > Chordata > Aves > Passeriformes > Formicariidae > Formicarius > Formicarius rufipectus. The sequence continues at coordinate 111,880 of VXAU01001201.1, read as the reverse complement.
GCCCTGTAACACACATAAGGCAGCTCTATGTGGCCCAGGACAAAAGGGATTTGGCTGATCTCCATCACCTCATACTTGCCCATGGCGAAGAGCACCCTGGGCAGACTCCACAGCTTGTCTGACTGGCAGTACTGGTCAAGTATCTCAAGGTCTGACCAGCAAAGGAAAAGCAGAAGTTTAAGTGAGCCTATTGTACCCAGCCTGCCACTGTGAGGGAGGTCACTATCCCAGTCTAAAACTAGTGAAGCAACTCGTGCACTGCCTGTTTTCTGCTGATTTGTTCTGGAGCAGACTGAGGGATGCTTTGTGAACCACTGAGCCACCCCTGCTGCAGGGTCACTAGGTGCTCCAGCACTGTTTCACACATCAACACATGCATTGAAGCCACAGGCTCCAGACCAGGCCCTGTCCCATGGCCATTCCTTCCACCTGCTGCTGCTCTAACCCCTCCAACACCTTCTGGAGTGCTCAGTCCATGCTCACATCACATTCCAGTTTTCAGGACCTCAGCAAAAGATGTGGGACTCAACTAAGAACTTCATGTTTGCAGTAGGGTGAAGCTCACCTGACTTACTGCCACATTTTGCCACTCAAGCCCTAAGGAGTGACAGCAGAGATTTCTGGGGGGCAACACAAACATCCAACCCACCCTCCCCCTACCAGAGTCCAAGAGATTCAGGGCCCTGGCAGCCCTGCCATGCTGCCACACTCCTTAAGGACTCCTCTGCCTCACAGCCTTGTTCCACAGATGGCTTCCTAACATTTCCAGCACACACAAGTGTCCTGGAGGGTTTGCAGGATCACAGGTAGGATTAGGGACTCACTGGGAACTAAGGTGCTTTACAGCAGCTATGTTGAGTAAAGTGCTGCTGTTCCCAGAGGTTCACTTGTAGCTACAGTTATCCCAGTTAGATTGGAAAAGCCTCCAGCTCCGTGCTGTGAAATACATGGCAAGCATTCAGGAGCTCATCCAGGAGAATCCCCATCAGGGAACTGTGGCTCTGTTTTCAGTGAACTGACACTGACGTGTGAAAAAACACAAAGCCAAAACCGTGGATAAAGAAAAGGCATGAAATGGGAGCATAATGAGAATAAAGCTGTTGTTGTATCTCAAGAGAAAACAGACTTTCTGATGAGGAGATAAAAGTCTGTGACTCTATTAAGGGCATTTCACCCCTTGCTCAACTACTGCTCTTCTCCAGGGAGCCAGTCCTATTGATTGTCAGGTGGAGAGAGCAAACAGCTGTCTAAAGCTATTTCTGGGCTTGTAATTTAAGGGGCACAGCTAGAAAGCCTTTGGAAGAGAAACACTATTATGCAGGAATCCAAATAAATAATCAGTCACTAATAACAGCAATTACAGAATCTTAGATAAATTAACATGATAAAATGTTTAAATACAGTCTTGAAAGTCTCTGCAGTCAGTGCCAGATTCCAGGAAACAAAAAATGCCACACATAAGCGCTCCCTACCTGCTGTCTTAGGGGAGGAAGCTTTAAACAATCAGAAATGGAAATGCTGAAGGAAAACAATTCATCAATTTTTGCTTTTAAGATAATTAATTTCTCCCAGGTGATGCCTGCAATTGGGCCAAGAACATCTGACTAAAATGGATCTGGCTGCAATATCATTTAAGTGGTCAGAAAATGCCAGCATCAAACAGTGCCCAGCCAGGAGATGGGAATAAATTGGGTTGTGAGCTGAGCTGCTAAAAAAGCCCAGCCATTCCCTGGTACTGCTGAAGTCCATGCTGAAGGACAGAAGGAACTGCAGGGAGAGGTGTCAGCACACCAGTGATATGAGCAATCCCTACAGCACTAACATGTCACTTGGCTTAAACAGTTAAAATAAGCATTCTAAAGCACTGAATAATATTTCAGGTTAAGGGAAGATCCAGATCTTGCTAACCTGCAAGAATGCTCCACAATAAATGTAAACACACAGTTCCAGGCACAACTTCTGCTGGTTTTGTTCTAATTAACTGATCTCTACAAGGTCTGTGATATGCTGGACAATCCTCCCCTGATTTCCAGGGACAGCAGCAGCTTTATGCTGTTTCCTGTTTCCACTAGAGGATTAAAGTGGTTCATCTCCACGAGTGACCTCCCTGTGGTCTCCTGCTCACCTGCAATGTGTTAATTCTTCTCCCATTGAGGTACAGCGGGAAGCTGATGAAGTTGCTGTATTTTGTGACCACCTCTGGAATGGAAAGAAGATACAGAAGAGTCACCTTTGTGAAAACAACACAGTAAGAATTCTCTCAGTAACAGCAGGTGAAAAGAGTTGCAGGAGAGGAAAAATGCTGTGAGATGACCTCCCACTTCACAAAGCCCTCAGGGGGTAACAGCATTTGCCTCCTCCACTCACCTTTCACTCTGTCTTCGTTTGCAAACTCCTTGCAGTCTTCTTTGAGATGTATAATAATCTTAGTCCCAGTTCTGACCCCAGATGCTTCTGCAATCTCAAACATTCCTGAACTAGGATTAGAAATGAAGTCTGTGTCAGCTTGTGCCTCAGACACATCCATGAGAGGACAGAAAAATGGTTTATTAAACTGAGAGCATGCACAACACTTCAGTGCCAAGAGGAAAAGGCAAAATAACTGGAATGCCTGGAAGCTCCCTGTGCCTCTACAAAATCCCCCAACACATGTGGCTGTTTTCCCTCCAGAGCCAGACTAGGACACACTGCTCTGCAAAGACACCAGCTCCTGAAAACCCAAGGCAGTCTGATGTCTACATTAATAGATGTCTCCTAAAGAATTTAAATAACTTAGTATTGCTTATTCTGAGGAGATTTTAAGGGATGCTGAGCTTGCCACCTGCAGATGTTCCAATTTCAACATGGTCCAGCAGCCACAGCTTTGCCATGACAGGCGTTTGCAACTTCAAGCAAAAGGCAAAGGATGAGCCCACAGATCTGCCCTCCAGAGGAGATGTTCCCCAGCACTGCTCACTGTGGGTGCCCTCAAACCAAACCCCAGGGCAAGACAGGACCCAAGAGGTTCAATCTGTCCCTGCAGTGTGGGGCCCCCCAGAGCTGCCTGCCTGCCAGCAGGGATGGAACAGGAGGGGCAGGTTCTACCCTTGCCCACAACACACCTGCTCTGAACACAGCAAGTGTGGGCATGGGGTTTCCACCCTGGCACATGCTTATATAATGTGAGCAGGACCTAAATCAGTCAGCCAGGTCCTGAAAAACCACATAAGCCATGTCTTTGCAGAGTTTTCAGTCTGTGCATGTCCTGGGCACAGTCCCCCACGCTGCCATCCCACTCCCCAGCCTTACCCATCGGAAGACCAGTGGTAGCCCGGGCTGCCAGGCTCTGCAGACTGGGAGAACACCTCCACTTTATCAGCCACCATGAAGGCTGAGTAGAAACCCACTCCAAACTGGCCAATGATTTTACTGCTGGCTTCAGCTTGGCTCTGCAGAGCATCTAGAAAAGCCTGGGGGAACAAAGAAGACACAAGCCAGCACACAGTGACTTCAGGTATTGCTGGGAGGCTGCAATCCATTCCCCAGCCAGCAGCTTGGCATTCCAGCACCCTCATCCCACATTTCTGCATCAGTACTCTGAGGAGGACGCCCAAGGAAAAGAGTTTCTCCAAAGGCACTGCACCTCTGGAAAAGGGGAGCATTGCTTAGAGCAACGCTGGCAGTAACGAAAAACAAGTGGGAGCCCAGTCACTCAGGAGCAGGAAACCTTCAAATGGTGACTCCAGAGATGAAAACAGAAGTCAGGCACATATACACAACAACCTGCTGTGGGAGGACAGCTGCTGGTCCCCTGGCCACGGGGTGAGTGCTGAGGGAGTGTGAGCAGTAACAGTGGTTTGGGCAGGCAGGAGTTTGGGGGTGAGGGCAGGCAGGTGCAGCAGTGTTATACACAGGGCTCATCAGCACTGTGTGGGCATCCTGGGCCTCCCACAGTACCCAGCAGAGACCATGTAGAGGCAGGAGACTCCACAGGTAAGTTTCACCTTCCAAGAAGGGTGTAATGTCACAGCTGGGCTGGAGGTCAAGGGGCAAAATGGAATGAAAAATTCGTGGGAGAACAAGAGTGGCTGTAATTGGAGAAGAGTTTTCTAAAGGAGGGAGAAGGGTGTTACCTTTGAGCCTGATCGAGCAATGGTACCGAGGTTAGAAACCAGCTCCTCCTGGGTCATCCCAATACCTGTGTCCTGAAAAAAGAAACAGCAATTGCAGCTGAAATACCAGTAGGGAAGCATTGCTTTAGCAAATAGCACCCAAGCAACTTCTGCCTCTGACTCCCACTCTCTCCTTTCCCTCTGAGCAGTAAATCTAGCAACAGAGGTCCAGCTGTGACCCCTCCTGCACACAGTCAGGACCACAGACTCAAAGGGCACTCAGCTCCATGGGCAGGCACAGGGCAGCTGTGCCTACAAACTACCAGAAAGCTCAGAGACTCCAGCTGCTTCCCAAGGAAAGGCAAAACCATGCCAGGACAGGCTGGATTCTACATCACTCTGAGAAGCACAGGATGGCAGGGCAGGAAGGAGATCCCACCCAGCCATGCTGCCCTGCACACAGACATCTGTTCCTGAACTGCTCCAAACTGGAGCTGAGAAGCAGTTTATTTCCAGCTGGCAGATGTGGAACCCGTGCCCTCACTCCAGGAATCAGTGGCAGAGCAGTGAATCCCTGAACTCTCAGGTAATGCAAACCCTTGTCTGCAAGCACCACATGCACTGATCTCCATCTCTCTGTCTTCCCCTCCCTCCTCTCCCCCTCACTGTGTGCCCCACAAAGTGTGAGGCTGCCAATATCCAGGTGCCAGAGAGCTGGGTATTGCATTCCCATGGGAACAGGCTAAGCCCAGCTCAAGTACAGTGCCCTGGCCACACTTGATGGTGCTCTGTCCAGTCTTTGGAGGCACATGGCTCCTTGTCATTCTCAGTTTATCCCAGATTTGCACTACTGCATGCAGATAAACATCTCCCTGCTGCTGGCTCACACATCTCAGGCAGCAGAGCCTGCAGCAGCACCACCCAGAAAAGGCAGCAGCAAGTCTCAGACCTGGCTGTAGTTTCAATTGTGTAACAAGGCAACAGGGGTAATAGCAAACCCCAGTTAGAAACGGCCACCCTTTCACACAGGATCCCAGCAAAAATCTTTCCTATTCTCTTGTCCCATGAATTTTCAGACTTGCTCCACACACTTTTTCCACAGGAGCAAAGGGCAGGCTGCTGTCCTCCAGGATGCCACTCCTGAGAACTGGGTGCTATCCCTCCTCCCAAATCCCAGTAGCCTCCCTACCCGACAGAAACATCCCGCTGCTAGAGATTCTCTAAGCCACCCTGAGGTGAAAGCAGGGTGAAAATTAGCCAAGTGACAGGTGATTCTCAGCTCCATGAAGAGCTCAGTTCTACCCAAGTACCCCTGAGCAGTTATCCCAGCTGACACCAGCTGGCACATCTAGAGCAGCCTGACACATTCCCAGTGCCAGAACCAGGGTTGGGATTTGGTGTGCAGGGTCAGCAAACCAGCTGCAGCAGAACTGAGGGACCAGAGTGACTTCTGGCCCAGCACAGCTCTGCCACCCATTTACGGGGCTGATTTCTAGCCAGGTATGTTAATGTCTTTACATATTTCTTAATGTAGTGCTGAACTCCATTGAAGGATTGAACTGTTCAACCTGGGTGGTGCCATGTGGGAAAGACATTTTCCTGCATCCCCACAAGTCGTGGCACAGCAACACCTCTCCCTGGATTAAATACATTAAGGCCAATCAGTCCACTTGGCTAAGAGGAAGGATGATGCCCAGTAAGGTCTCAACAGTGAGAGATGAAAAGCCAGGAAAAACAAACAGTGCATGGCAAAATCTCAGGAATCTGACATGGTCCCTTCCCCCAGGGAAGAAAAAGCCCGAAAGAACAGTTTTCAGCATCTGGTTCAGTTTTTGTTCATGCCAGACCCTGAGCAGAACTCTTAACTCCTCTGATCCACTCCTATTTATAGCACAGCATGTCGTTCCCAAATTCCAGCATGTCAAAAAAATACATCCCTACCCCATTAATTTATTTGACTGTTGAATTCTGAATGCTCTGCCAAACGTTCTGCAAAATGCTTAATGGCAGTTCCTGGAGACCCGTTTGGTGAGGGTGAATTGCAGTGAACAAAGAGAGCACGACTCAGACCAGGTTGTTACCGCAGCAGAGCTGGGACAATGACAGGGCGAGTGGGAAGCAAAGGTCCTGGCAAAGCAGGCATTCCCTGCTGCAGGAGAGAGTTAGGAGGAAGATGGCATCAAGATCCAACCTGCCTTTGCTGTGTCCAGATCTCCTGCAGCTGCCCTTTAGGCTCCCTTTACCACATGGTGCTGCCTGGGGGAACAGTGAATAAAGGAGCAGCAGTGGAGAGATGGGAGCTTGGCTCTGGCACAGCAGGTTTTCCAGGGATGGGAATCGACTAACCATGCCCATAAACAGCCTGGCTGAGCCAGTGCAAGCACTGCCAGCTCCAGCTCCATGAAATCCAAGGAAGGAGCTGCCCTTCTCAAGGCACTGCACTGGCCAGTGCTTGGCCTCTGGACCAGGAACCACCATGGCATCACGTGCAAACACCTAGCCACCACCAGCCAGCCACTGCTCCACCATCAACAGTACAACAAGAAAACTGTTGTGAGGCTGACAACGGCCACAGCAGAGCCATTCACAACACGACAAAGCAAATTTTCTTGGGCCTTCACAAAACACCAGACATGAGGGATATGCTCAGAGTTCCAAGTGCCAAATGTTTGTCCCCAGCTTGGAGAAATCAAGATGCAGAGTTCAGTGTGCTGACCCTTCATATGCTGAAGGTTAATTACAGAAGTCCTGCTGTTACTCCACCTCCTCACCTGGCTGAATTTTCCTTCTGGGACTTCTTAGGGTGCAGAGTAAAGAGCTTCCCCCAAACCATCCCCTCTACAAGACAACACAACAGGCTGCAAACCTTCACCCCATCTGCTGAGGGGTTGTGGCCCCAGGTGCTGAACTAAACTCAGTAACATTAACCCCAAAGAGACACCAGCTGAACGTTGCTTTGGGCATCTTTTTGTGTGTGGAGACCTCCCAGGTTATTATCTTGCTGCTGAACTGCACAGGACCTTTGTGCCTTCTCTGCCCTTTGTTCTCTCCCTGTGGTGTGGGTGCTGGCTGTTTGCAGAGACCATGCTGTGTAACCATTAGTTTAGCTGGTAAACAAGAGCCTGGGCCATGTAAAGCTTTGCTCATTACCTGAGTCCAATTTAAAGTTACACCAAACAACCCATTAAGTGACCAGTGACTGCTGCCTTTGCCACAGCTGCATCTGAAAGACTGCTCCCAGTGAGCTGTACCTGGCTGAGCTACAGTGTCTTTCACTTCACTTTGCTGCAAAACAGATGTTTATTTCAGTGTAAAACCTCAATGGGGCATCCTAAGGACACCAACTAAGTTATAAAATAAGGACATGCTGCTTTCACCATTTGATAAGGTAACAAAATCTCCAAATATCTGATCCTGTTTGCCCCCCGTTATTTAAATACCTTGATTAAAGAGACTGAAAATTCACAAGACCAGGACAGCACCTGCACTAGAGCAATGTTCTGGTTGAGAACCAATATGGTATCTGCAGCAGCAGCAACCAGCAGAAAAGCCACAATAAAACTGATGCACATGGACATGAGGTAATCCTGGCCTCATGCACAGAAGCTGTCCAAAGCAGGGAGCCTGAGTTTGCCTTTCCAATACCAGTCTCAGTCTCCACCCATCTGCTCTAAATACCTGCTATGCAGAAAAGTATCTCATCCGCTTTGAATTTCCCACTTTTAAATTTGACATGCTCTTATTCTGGCATAAGGAGAACTAGAAAATTCTGCACCTCCTTCCCAAGGCCTCAGGTTATTTGAGACATGTTTATATGTCTGGTTCCATGGCTTATTTGTTAAAGATGATGCAACCACTGGAAGCTGTAACCCATCCCTGGGATGTGGAATGTTTCTGTAAGCTTCATTTCAAGGCTTGCCAAAGCACAGCCAGATTCACCACTCCAAATCCACCTGTCCACCTCCTGCTTCCTCAAGCTCAAGTGGCACACAGATGCTGCAGTGCTGACACAGGGAAGGGGGACCTGCTCCCCACCTGCCCCAAGCTTTGCTGGACATGCAGGAGCAGCTGCACTGAACTGCTGCAGCCCAAACCTCCCCGTCCTTACTGAAGCCCCAGGACAACCCAGTCCTTGTTACAGGCTCTGTTTAACTGGTAAGGCAGGAGGGATCTGCTCAGTGACACACGGAGCTGTTGCAGGGAGGAGTGGATTTTGCAGTGATTTTAACTCCTCCCCAACACAGCACACTGGTTATTTTGTGGCTTCACACACACCGATTTTGGATGACTGCACAGCAAGATGAAAACCCGACAAAGGGAACTGAGCAGCCTGAGCTTTGGCAGCCACTGCATTGCTTTCCCATGTTAAAGCAGCAGTCACACTCCCTCCCCCAGCAGCACCAGCCATCAGCTCTGTAAACATTTCAAACCATTTCCTCTAAACAGTCCTAGCCCTAAATGAAGCACCAGCAAGGAGCAGGGCTGCAGCCCCGAGCTCACACATCACCACCAGATACAGCAGCACAGCAGAACTGAGCAGCTCTACCACCTCTACAGCACAGCCAAGCACCTGCCAGTCACCTTGTGCAGGTGCTGAAGGTGAGCTCTGTGCTCACAGGGCCCTGGGATCTGTGAGGGGCTCTCTGTTCCCACCCCAGAGGGTCCAAAAACACGTCTGTGGAGCCTTAGCATGCGGAACTGCAGAGCTCTGCAGAGCTGTACTCACTGAAAACACACCCCTCACATTTTCAAATAGATTTTCTTAAGAGCTCTGACCTTGCAGGCTGTGGCTGCTACAGATGGAGCTGTCCTAGAAACATGAGGCAGTTTGCAAAGGGATGGAGGAAACAGTGGAATTTGGTAAAACAACAGAGGTGGTGAAATCTGGTGAATACAGTCATTTTAGCAGAGACAACACTGCAATGCTGAGATGGGATATCCCTGAATGAGGACATCGCATCAAAATTCTGGATCTTGCTGGATTATGACTGGAATTCAGTCCTGGCAGAGATATGAGCAGTCACTGGACAGAGATGAATGTAATCCTTTACTTGGACCTACATAATCCCGCCCAGAACGTGCCTCTAATGGCCATTACACGTTACAGACCTGCCTCATCTCAACTGTGAGACACAAAGAGATGCTACAGAGCTTAGAAGGGGAAGGGAGAGACTCAGCAGATCCAGAGGCCAAGAGCAGTGCAAAGATCTGAAAAGGATCCAGGGGTCAGAGTTAGACAGTGGGACCTTTCTAGGAAAAACAGGAGTGATCATTGCTACAGGTCATGTCTGAGGGACCTGCTGCCTCTGTTTAGGTGGGTCCTGGTGAATACGGGAAACACAGAGCTGCTAAGGGACAGACCCACTTCTGTCTCAATCATCACAGCAAGTTTTCCTGCACCTTTGCGTTCCTGAAAGGTAGGGAAATGTTCTGAATGAGGCTTGTTCACAGCAATCATTGTAAGCAGTTTGCTTCTTCAAGAGGTTAAATATAACCCCCGACTGGAGGTAAGGAGCTTTCGGCACTGCGGAGAAGGCAAGGCTGTTAAAGAGATTGAACAGCGAGCTGTTCTCACTGCTCCTCACAGCACAGGGCTGGGCAGTCAAAAGCCTCCCAGTTAAGACTCATTTAATGGCATTAGAGAGGCACAGGCAGTCAGGCAGGGGGTTATAAAAAGCCCAGTCCCTGACACATCCAGCTCGGATGGCATCAGAGGCACCTTGTAAGGTGGGCAAACAGGTCTCCAACCAAACTGCCAAAGAAGGGGACAGCTTCCAGAGGGACAGGGACAGCTCTATGAATGTCTCAGGGGAGTCCGAGGCTTCGTGTCCAGTGTTCTCAAAAGGGAAAGACAAGAGCAAGGCAGGAAGGACACCCTGCTTGGGGTTGAGTGAGGGATCATTAAACAACCAGCGTTACACAGGAGTCAGAAAACTGCAACAGCCAGGTGTGACAGCAAAAGCAAAGCTCCTGCACTAAGGTTTGAGAAGCTCTGGTCGATGATTATGTTGCCCACTGACAAGCATTAACTTCCCCATGGCAACCGCAGCTTGCTCTGTACAGAAACAGAGATACAAAATAACTATGCAGCCTCTAACAGCCCGTGCTTTGTCCCACGTGAAAAACACCAGTGCTTTGTCTGTGCCACATCTCCCCTGGACCTGCTTCAGTCAGCTTTCCCTCACTGCTGTCTGCCTCATCCTCTTGGGGACATCCACAGCTGCACTCGTGACTGACACAGCTCCATGAGCAACATGACCCGTCTGCCTTCTCTGCATTAAGAACTTCGGCAAGAAAACAGCAGAACTTGAGGCCACAGGACAAGAGACACAAGTAAGAGCAGCCCAATCAGGGAGAGAAAGCCCAGCTCCACTTCCCTGCCCACACCGAGCCCACAGGTGAGTACGTTTCCAGTGACTGTTCCCCCTGAGGCAGCATTGTGTCACCAGGAGGGAACCACCACCACCCGGGCACAGGGAAGTGCTGTGGTACTGCCCAAATCTACAGTCCCACCTGCACCTTAGGGCAGAACCTCAGCATCAGCTGGACTTGGCCTGTCCTTGAGCAGGTGGAGATAGAGACACTCAACAGTGGGAGGTTCTTCTCACCACCCCTGCACCTCCCTGTGACCCAGGTGACAGGGAAGCTATCAGGTAGCACCTTGGACTTCATGAGGTGCAATCCTCCCCAAACATCAGGATGAAACTGGAATCACAACTTACCCACTAGTGAGAAACACACACAACCTGGGAAGGGCACCAGACAGGGTACTGGGAGAAAAGCTACTGGTAGTTCCCAACAGGGAAAGAAGGAGCAGTAAATTTTCCTATGGGGACAATTGAGGAGCAGATAATTTGATGGTTTTTCATCAAATCTTCAGATTACAGCCTCAAGAACCAGAGCCCAACTGAGGACAGAACACTTCAGGCAGGCTTGGGGAGCTGCTGCTCAGCTTCCACTGATCCTTCATGGCATAAAGGCCAGGGCTGAGGGCAGGGAATAACACTCTCCTGTTACCAAAGGGTCATACCTGGATAGTGATGGTTCCCTTTCCACTGTCTGTCTGCAGATGGATCTCCATCTCTGGCAAGGCCTTCCCTTCTGTCATGAGCCGATGGCGCAGCTTCTCCAGCGCGTCGCTGCCATTGGAGATCAGCTCCCGGATAAACACCTGGGCACAACACACAACCTGACCCTGCAGCCTGGCCCTGTCCCCTGCCAGACTAACCCCCAGCTCCCCAGGCTGTGTCTTCCCATTATCTGCCAGAAGACCCGTGTGTCTGAACTCAGTGTGACAGTGCAGAGGCTCTGAGGCTCACAGGGCCACCTGACTGTACCTACAGATTGTTTTAAAAACACATTTTCAAGGTGTCTTAAGAAAACATCATTCAAGAAAGCCTGATGTGAACAGCACAAAACTTGCTGGGAACTGAGAAGTTATTCTCCCAGCTCACCTGTTTGGGATGTACCCCCTGACAGAGAAAGCTTTGCCAACAGAGAATCTCTCCCAGAGAGTGTGTGTCTTACCTCCTTCTCTGAGTACAGGGAACGGGCAACAATGTCCAGCAGTTTCTTTGTTTCAGCCTGAAACTCATGTTTGGAGGCTGCACCTGGAATAAAAGGTTAGAGCTGGGGGTGTTCAGACTGGAGAAGAGAAGGCTCCAGGGAGACCTCAAAGCCCCTTCCAGTGCCTAAAGCGGCTCCAACAGAGCTGGACAAGGACTAAGGGGAAGGGCTTTAAGCTGAAAAAGGGGAGATTTAGATTGGATATTAGGAAGAAATTCCTCCCTGTGAGGGTGGGCAGGCCCTGGCACAGGCTGGGCAGAGAAGCTGTGGCTGCCTCATCCCTGGGAGGGTCTAAGCCCAGGTTGGACAGGGCTTGGAGCAATCTGGGCTGGTGGAAGGTGTCCCTGCCCATGGCAGGGGGTGACACTGGTTGATCTTTAAGGTCCCTTCCAACCCAAACCATTCCACAATTCCATGAATCTATGAACCTTTAAGGAACTTCACCAAGGTCCTCTTGGGAAGGAAAGTAAAACTGCAATCTTATCATGCACTCCAGCTTCCCAGGAGGGAAAGCCTGAAGCAGGATGGGACACAGGCAGCTGTGGCCTTCAGCAAGGTGACAACAAAGGTACTGTTTACACCCCCCTAGGAGGCAGTTTTGCCAACAGACACTTGGCTTCTGCACCTCAACAAGCACATCCCCAGAGCCACCCCTGCCAGGTGGGGAGCTGAGCCCAGGAAGAGAAATGTCCTCCAACAGTAACACTACAAAAATCTCAGCTGAAGGACCCTGGCCTTTTAAAAATAGCATTCTTTCTGCAAGAGGCATTAGAGAACACTGAGGCAAAGGTCCCACGTCACCTCTGCTGTGCCTCTCTGGTGAACCCACACTCCCCAGGGATGGAGTGAATCTGGGGTGTGAGCAGCAGCAGGAGCAGCACGTCATCCCCACCAGGGACCTCACAGCTTTGCAGTCTCCAAAGTACCTTCCAGAAGAACCACAGATGCACAAAATTAAGGTGTCATTTCTGTGCTGGAATAACTTATGTGACTTTGCTTTAGAGTACCTCTCCCTGGAGATGTGCAAAGCAATTCATTCTAACTAAAGAGCTGATGCCAGGATTCTTATTAGACCTCCAAAATTCACAACAATGCCCTGGGCAGGCAGAGCTTCCTTCTGAGACCAAAATAGTCTCTTTTTAGCCAATTCTAGTGCCTGTGGAGCCTCCACAAACACATATGACCATCAACAGCCTGGCTAAGCCCACGGAAGCAGCCTTGACGGCCTTGTTTCTGAGTAAAGGCCATTCTGACCTCCACATCCCAGTCTTGGGAGGTGCTGGTGCAGTTCAGACTCAAAGGATGTGACACCACCACCTGTACCTCCTCCAGAGGCAGCAACACTGCTGAGGAGGGTTCACCTGCAGCCACGCCTTGTCCCAGGCACCGCCCAAGAGTGTCCCCCCAGGACCTGTGTGTCTGTGCCCACCTTTGACGTTCTCAGTGTTGCTGATGATGGTGTGCAGGGGCTCCTCCTCTTTGCTCTCAGCTGTCTGTGTGCTGTAGGGCCTGGCACTGGCAATGCTGGTGGCAGGAGCGCCGCCCCGGAGGCTCCACTGATGGAGCAGCTGTCTTGGCACACATGCTGCTCCTTTTGCTGAAGACACAAGTGAGGGTATTTCAGTACACATCACGAGTCCAGCAGCAACAGGAGCAATCCTTGAAGGTCCCACCTAAGCAATCCCATGGGAGTTACACCGTGCAAGCAAGACTGGACTTCCCTCACAATCACAAACCCACTATTCCCCATTGGCATTGCCTTCACTGGTAAGAGCTGGTGCTTCTGAACTAAAATTCTACCCAGAAGATGACAATTAGCAGCTTTCCCAATAAATTAAATGGAAGAGGCAGTCTGCAGCTTTCATTGCTGTTACCTGGCCAGGCTGAAGACAAATCCCACATCACTGACTGTGACAATGTAAATTGGCAAAAAATATTTGGCCCCTGACTATCCAAGCACAGGGATTACATCTCCCAACAAAGCTGGCTTCAGTGTGAGCAGTACATGCAGCAGCAAAACCACCAGTCAGCAAAATCAGTGGGGAAAATGAGACCAGCTGAGCAATGGCATGAGCCCTGTTAAGGTCAGGGATTCCCAGTTCTCCTCCTTACACTGTGCCCAGGTGAACCCAACAGTCTTCTTTTTGTTCGTGGATGAGTCAAAGCCAAACCTGGCCACACAAAGGCCATTTTCAGCACTACAGAGGTCTGCCCAAAGCCCTTCCCTTGGTGTGATTTGTGCACTGTTGGAGAATGGCCTGTGCCAGAGCAGGATCCTGAAGGGTGTGGATCTGAACGGGCAGCTGATCTGGGGCAGGTGGTGACTCCAGCCCCACCATGGACATAACTGGGAAGCAGAGAAAGGACCAGGACAGCCTGGGCACAGCAGGGAGAACCCAGACAAGCAGCAGAAGTGGCTGGAAGCAGTGACAAGCCCGGGCTTTCCATACAGCTCACTCTGTACCTGTGGGCTGTTTCATCCAGCAAGAGAAGGAGGCAAACCCTACACCCTCCATTTCTAAAGTGTTCTTTCTTTAGATGACTTGGGTACAAAACCACTGAAAAATACTGGACCAAAATCCATGAGTACAGTGAAAATCCCAAAATGCACCTGTGACCCTTATGGAAACAGCTTCTTTGGCCATTCCCTGCCTCCAGGCCAGCTGACATGCTGGGAGAGCTTGGCCCCCTCCTGAACCTTCCTCCACCTTTACCACAGCCCTCAAATGACCTCAACATCCCAGCCCTTTCACCAACACCAAGCTCGCCTTGGGAAGTGTTAACCTCCCTTCACAAGTACTCTGCAAAGCTCCTGCTCCACACAGGAGGTCCTACAACCAATGTGGTCATTGAGAACAGGTCTTGCTCCTCTAGACCAGGTGAACACAAACCCTTGAGCACTCCTGGCTCCTGCCTCATCCCCAAGAGCTGATCAAGGAGTCTGTCAGTCCTCATTCTTCCTTCTCCTCCTCCTCCTCCCAGAAAGCTTTGAATCAAGATCCACTTCTGCAGCCAGAAGCTTGAATTACTCCCCAGTCATTCTGCCCTTAAAGAGCCCACAAATAGTTCTTAATGCATCTGAACACCTCCCACACACATCACTGCACTCCCTGCGTCACAAACGGCTCTGCCGCATTATCACAGGACACGTTCTGCAACTTCCCTTCACCCGCCTTTGTGGGGATCAACTGGGAAAGCCACATGGGAAACAGCCTTGGTGAGCACACTGGAAAGCAGCTGAGCACCCACTGTCCAGCCCATCCAGCTTCAGAGAGGTTTATAACACTGATTTATATATATTACATATTTATGCATATTTAATACATTTATATCTGTTTACACAAGGTTTACTTGTTCCATGCTGATGTTATGCTGGGCACTGTAGGATACCACAGTTGTGTTTGTGCACACACAGATATTTCCCAACCTGCATGAACAAAAGAGGGAATTTTGCTCCCTCCCTGGCTCAGAATCCACAAAGAACACACATCAGCAACACCTCCGTGCTAACCTTAAGGCCACTTCTACCATCAGATGTCCAGGCAGCGAAGCCCCAAAGCCACCACAACAGCTCACCAACACCAGCTGACTCTAGAAACTACAACTATTTATAATTCTATTTCCAGCTATTTATAATTTTTCACATTTTCCTGTTTTTTTCCCTCTCTACCTCTAAAGCACAGTGACAGATCACCACCCATTAATTTGGAAGTTACTTTTGGATTTGTGTAATGTATGGTCTTATCATCCTTAATTAACAGCCTGTCCCATGCCAGGGAGAGTCACAGCTCATTAAACACAAGCTGCAGCATCTTCAGACCGTTTGCCTCTCGATGAGTCGTTGCCTGGAGCAAGAGAAAGGGAAAAGCTCACAGCTGTTCAAGGTGTAAAACCACAATTATCAGCACACAAGAGCTATTGAGAAAGGACCTGCTGAGCTAACAGGTTACATGGCACTGGGAAGGAGCCCAAGAAACCACTTCCTAGGATCAAGAGGTGAAGAAGGAACGGCTCTTGGCCCAGATGAGGTGCGATGTGCTGGGGCAAGGCAGGTCTGTTGATGACACGTTAATCAAATGTGAAGCTTCATCACAGTCTGTGCACATTTCTGTGCCCATCACTGCCCCACCTGCACCCTGAGAGATGGAGAACCCACATTACTCCCCAACCTCCAGTTCTTCATGACCCCAAGTGATCCTGTCCCACCCAGCCCCTGTGCACAACAGGGAGCACAAAGCAAAGACAAGTACCCTCATCCCACTGGGCTCCTTTCAATCCAGACACCAGGATGCCTCAGCGATTCCCAAACCCAACCAGCCTCCCAGGAAACACAGCCTCTTCCTGGAAAAGGGCTGAAGAGTGCCAAGCCCAGTGTCAGCTGGAGACTTAGGCTGGGAAATCCAGCACAAAGCAGGTCGTGGCTCAGAACAAAAGAGGAGAATTTGGGTCAGCATAAATTACCATAACAGCTCCGTGCAGGGCAGTGGTGAGCACAGGAAGGCTCCTGCAGACAACAAACACCCCCAGCTCATTGCTCACCAGACAAAAGGCTCCCAAGCTGGGCATCAGATCCATGTGAATCTGGGGACAAGAGATTCCCTGACTGACCCACTCACACCAACACAGCTCCCCAAAAGCTCTGCATCAGCTTCAGCCCTCAGCACTGTGAAAGCCAGCACTGCCAGCTCCGCACGGCCGGAGGGGACAGCTGTCCCTGCAACCCGAATCCAGAGGAGAGAACACAACCTCCAGCTCCTCCCTCTTTATTCCCACCACTCAAAGCTTCTGCTCACTGTTTTTCCTCTGAAGGACCTGAATGACAGGTTAAGGAATAAACTCTGGCTCTGCTGGACTACGTCTAACCCACCAGAGGCACATGGCTTCGTTCCCAGACAGGGATACTAACAAGCCACTGGGGATTTCCGTGGAGGAAGAGCTGGATTGCCCAGACACACCCAAGTGGCACTCAGTGGCACCATAAATCTGACAGCCCGACCCCAACAGTGACCCTGTTTGTCACACAATTTCCTCTGTCACATCTTCTCTTCGTAACCCGCAGGGAAACCACAGACCACAGTGACAACCTACAGATGAGTGGATCAGAGGCCAGAGAAGAGAGAAGGAAACACAGAGCGCTGCATGGGCCGCTCACTGTGCCCTGGCTAATGACAACATGTGCAGCCTGGCCATGATAAGAGCACAGCCCATAATCAAGCCCTCAGAGTTTAGATTTTCGTAGCACTCACTCCTGTCTGCTGAGCTGAAACCTCGAGTGCACCTCAGGGGAATGCAAACCCTCCAGGCTCATCTGTAAAGCCCTCTGGTACTGACACGGCCAGAGAACAGCCCACTGCTGCCTTCTGCCCTTACCCAGGGCACCATGTGCATGCTGCACAGCCTGTGGGAGCCAGGACAGGCACTGGTATGTGCTGCAGGAGCTGAACATGCTATATGAGCTGGGACATGAACACAGCTCATGAACACAAGAACATGATGTGAACATACTACACAGGCTGTATGAACCAGAAGATAAACCTGGACATCCTACACACCCTGTGCAAGCCAGCACGTGATTTGGGACACGCTGTACACCCTGTGCGAGCCAGGACATGGACTGGCACAAGCTACACGCTCAGAACATGCTGGGGGAGCAGAGCCGCGAACCGGGACACGCTACACACCGTGCCCGGGGCAGGACACGGCCCAGGACGCGCGGGGTGCCCTGAGCGCGCTGCCTGCCCGACACGAGCGCTCAGAAGCTCCCGCGCCGGACTGGGCTCCCTGCACAGCCCCGGAGGAGGTGGGCCCCGGCGGGACGGCGCTCAGTTCCGCGGGCCCTCCGCCCTCCGCCGCCGGGCCGGGCCGAGGAGGTCCAACCAGCCGACCGACCGCGCCCCTCACGCCGCCCGTTCCCTCCCGCTCACCTGCGGGCGGGCGCGGCCCTGAATCNCCCTCACCCACACCCACACCCTCAGTGCCGCCGCCATGCCCGCACGGCCCTCGCGCGGCGCACAGCGATGACGTCACGGGACCGCGGGGGCGCGCGGAATGACCCGCGCGCAGTGACGTCACCCTGCACCTCAGCGCACGTGCCGGTCACCGTCATTGACCGCCCCCCC
>VXAU01001201.1:0-93996 GCA_013399695.1 Formicarius rufipectus | reverse complement strand
CCCCCCCCGTGTCCCCTCCCCTCCAGGCCTCGGCGCCGTCCCGGGGTGTTCCCAGGCTGTGCCGGCACGGTGGATGCCGAGCCCGGGACATCATTTCCAAACGCTTCGATGGTAAAAATGCGGTGGGTGTTTTCGGAGGACTCATGAGGTGCGGGAAGCAGACACGGCTGAGCAAGCCGGCCCGGGGGCTGCAGCCCGGGGCACGGAGGGGCTGAGGCACGGCTGTCCCGGCTGCGAGCCACACCTCGGCCAGGCTGCCCTGCCTGACTCCGGGTTAAACTGCTGAAGGGCTCGGTTCTCCACTTCTCTGAAATCTCCCGGGGCTGCTTGGGTGTAGATCACCGAGATCTAAAGGGCCGAGGAGCTGGAGAAGGGCTTTGGGTGGGTTGGAGGTGAGGGCAGAAACGAACTGCTCCGCTGATGGCCAAATGAGGAACGTGCGTGAGGCCTGGCCTCGAAGAACACCAAAGGGGAGAGATGGAGCAGGTCTCCTCTCAAGGAGCACGAACCACTTCCAGACCGAGGTGCCTTCAGGGGCCCCTGTGCCCACCGAGCAGAGCCAGATTTGTAACCCCAGGCCCGGGGGAGCTCCGGGTGCAATTCCCTCACATTTGCAGCGATCCTTGGAACTGTGCCGAGCCCAGCGTTGGTTGGAGGTTCACATCAAAGAAACACTTGTGTGGAGTGGGGGTTGTGAGGTGCTGGATGTCATGGATTAGGTGCCACAAACCCAGCATGAGTCTTTGTGCCATTTCTGCACCTTTCTGGCAGCTGCATTTCCACCTGGGGCTGACTCCAGCCCTCTGCAAGATTCTCTGTGCTGCAGCCAAAATCAAAATGAGTTCTGAGGCCCTCTCCAATGCTTCCCTCCTCCAGCTGACCCTGGGGCATTCCTGAGAGCAACAGCTTAACGAGCTCTTGTACCTGCTGTGAAACACCCCACTCCTGTCTCACCTTGGGTGTGCTTTGCCCATTAGCCATGGTGTTCTCCTGCAGGGATCTGGTATGGATCCTTCCCTCTATCCAGGCTTTTTTCAGTAATCCAGGGGTTGGCACCAACTGGCTTCAGCCACTGCTCTGGCAGCATCCTGTTCCACATTTTAAATCCCTGCCTATGGAGAAGCGCAGGGAAGGACAGATTACCCCACACACCAACCTGCATGCTCTGCTGTGCTCCCCCAGCTCCACAGTGGCTGTTGACCTTCCCTGCACCAGGACTGCCCCAGCCCGTTTGGTGCTGTTCCTCAGCCCTGCTTTAGCACCTCTGGGTGGGACACCCGAGCAGGCTGTGCTCACCCCGGTGCTGTGGGCACATCTGGGCCTGCAGCAAGAGGGAACATTCCCAGCCTGTGGCCGTAGCAGTGGTGGGGGAAGGCAGGAGGGGCAGCAGCAGAGGGCAGCGTGGTGGGCAGCCCAAGAGAAGAGCAGAGAACCACCGTTGCAGCTCAACATTCAGTTAAGCACCTTCTTCCCCTCCAGAATTCAGCGAAGGGCAGGGCTTACCCACCCGCTCCGGTGGTAAAGATCCTGCACTGAGCTCTAGTGCTCTCTTGCCTCATGAATTCCCGTGTTTCTAGGATGCTGTTCCTTATTGCCAGTACTTACCCCATCAAACACAGGGAAGGACTGGAAAAATCCATGCCTGCCCAGTTTTCAGACATGCTGAATTTCCTATCAACACTCACAGGAGACTGGAGTGAAACCTGCCCGAGGCTGCAGGGGCTGCACCCCCAGCCTCGGTCTGATCGCAGCTCTGCACTTCCCGATAAAACACCTGCTCTTCCCTAACACACCTGCAGTTATCAGATCTGCATCGACCCCTTGTCTCTGTGATCTCACCAGACTTCAGGCTGTACTTAAAAACACTCTGGTCTTTGCTTCCCACCGGTGGGATTTTTCCACTCCTGCCCAGGCACGGGCACCCGGACGAGCCGCAGCCGCAGCCAGGACTCGGCTTATCCAAATCCGGAAGCGGTGCCGATGCCTCTCAAACGGAGGCTCCTTAAAGGAATTAGCGGGATTGAGTGCAGTTATCTTAACCTCGGGCACCAGCCAAGGGGAACCATCCTTCAATCCAAGCAGTTTTACCAGCTTTTATTAGAAACACCAGCACATTTCAAGTTTCCTCTTTTTGATCACAAATATAGTATTTTTCCTCTTTTTAAGTACACAGCATGAGACACAGTATCAGGGCTTTCCATCTTTTTTTTTTCCCTGTTTTTTTTTTTTTTTTTTTTTTTTTTTTTACAGCAATTTCTTTTGGACAAGCTTTGGGTTAAGTGTTCACTGACCTCACCCCAGCCCCAAAATTTTGACATCTTGAATTTCCAAAGACAATTGCGTGGGCAGATGAATCCGATGGTGGTGAAAAACGTACAATAGTTAAAAGTTTGCAAGAAAAGTTGAAGCAGAGACCCTGTCCAGTTAAAGAGGCGCACTGTTTTCACAGTACAGGGATAAAAGTGGAGAGAAATATTTGCCCTTCTCCCTCCTCTTCCCCCATCAGCGTTCCAGAACAAGGTTAAGGCTGGAGGAAGCACGAACTGGACGTGAAAAGCCCCGCGTGGCGGGCGCTCCCTGGGGCGGGGTACCCTGCGGGGAGCGCCGCAGAGCCCCTGCCGGGCGGTGCCTCAGCGGTGGCGGGTCAGGCTCGGCGTGGTTTGAGCTCACACCTACGCTGGGAAAAGTTCCCCTGGACTTTTTAACTCCGAGAAAGCAATTCACTGAAGGGGGGGAGGGGCGGGTGTCCCAGGGACGGGAGGGCATGGTGACAGGATATTAAAGGGAACATGTACATGATTCGTTATTTTTTATTCCACAGAAAACCCTCAAATCTAGACTCAGAGTTAACAGCAGAAAAATAGTGTTAAAGTCAATAGGTTCATATTTTACTGTAGACTAAATAAATTAGCCTAGAATTAACTCAATACTCTCTATTTTCCTTTCATTGGTGATCCTTCTCTAAATTAATGCAGTTTTTAAAAAGCAACGGCTATTAATAATTTATTCCAGTTAACCCTTATGGATGAACACCTGCAAAGAGTCGATGGCTGGGAATCAGTCCCCTCTCCTCCCCCTCCCTGGAAAGGAAACGATCGCTAAGGGTGTTGTAAAACAGACATGCTACCTACAATATCCACGGCTCGTGCCACTCCTACCGCTGCCTCTGGCTGCTCCGGGTCATGAGTGAATCGTCATAGCTATGTCTTACAAAGAACATGATCCAAAAAAATATATAAATAAATAAAAACCTTAAACATTCTTACATGGATTTTAAAGAACAGAATACATGTTAAAAACTTCAGTAATTTATATCAATTTTAAGCAATACTTTATATACAATGGAAAAAAGACATGCATAGTCCAAATACAATGTTGAAAACAGCATTTTCATAACAAAAAACCCAAACACTAAGTGTTAATACCATGTACATGGATTCAAGAAGGACCACCCTTTTTGTCTGTTGCACACAGTTTATTTAACAATATGATATTATAAGTAAGAAATGAGTTTTTTTTTCTTTTTACCATTCTATACAGTGATTGAATCTTCTTGGATTTTCTTATTTATAGTAATTATAGCGCTTGCATGATTTACACTAGAATTGCTTTCCTCGTTTCAAGTTTCACACAGAAGAAAGAAAGAAAAGAATGCTTCTTCTCTATCCAGATCAGCACGGCCTAAGAGTGATCATCCCTATTTTCATCTAAGACCAGTTTTATCAGAGAAACAAAGCAACAATTTCTACATCTGCAAGACAAGGATTTTGGCGTTGGCCAATGTGTGCAAGAGTCAATTCCTATCTTCCCAGGGGTAATACTTCAAACGCCTGCAGAGTTCACTATAGAAAACAAAACTCTTCCCGCCATGTGTCAAAGTTACCGGGATACGCTATAATGTTGCATTATTTCAGGAAACAGTTTCTGAATATTATTTTTTTTCTTCTTTTAAACGCAAATGTTTAAAGTCTTGAAAATACAAATAAAAAATATGAATATAATGAACTTGTTTTCCCCGTTAAAAAAAAGGTATGAGTCAACAGCAACAAAAAAATAAAAACCAAAAAAACCCACAAAAGAGACCAGATATTTTAACCGCCTGGCTTTAACAAAAAAATATATTCTTTGTATTGTTTTTTTTTTCTTTTTATTTTTAAACAGCAATTAACTCTTCCATCTGTAGGAAGCAGCAGTTCCATCTAGGATTCAAAACAACCCAGATGTCTGAATTTTTCAGTACAAAATATCCAAGAACACGAAAGGAAAGAAGAAACAAAAGTGATGCTCCCATAATGCTACAAACCCTCCACAAATTTCTCTAATGTGTCCCCGGTGGTGTCACCAACCAGAGACAATTCGTTAGACAACGCGCTCCGGTTGGGGGTGTTTAGTTGGGGAAGCATTGCACTCTGTTCTGGGTTGCCCAAGTGTCCCTGATCCATGGAACTAGCCATAGTGACTGCGAGTCCTGGGTGGGGGGAACCAGTCTGGGGAGAGACGTGGTGCGGTGACGGTTGGGGCTGTATCCGGGGTGACGGGCTGGAATGTGGTGGCTGGGACTGGGGCCGGGGAGACTGAACGGGTGCTGGGGACCGCACCTGGTTGGTGAGGGAGGTGGCGATCTGCTGGCCGGGGAGATGAGACGCCTGCGCTTGTCCTGAGAGCATGTGCTGCTGTGGGCTCATGGGGTTGGGCTGCCCGGGGGACCCTATCTGCTGCTTCATCTGCTGCTGCTGCAGGATGCGCTGCTGCAGGGCCTGCTGGATGTTGGGCGCGGTGTCCGCCCCCAGGCCGGGCTGGCCCATCTGGTTCAGCTGTCCCATCTGAGCCATCTGTCCCATGGAACTCCCCTGTATGGATAGGTGCTGCTGCATCCGCTGCTGCTGCATGGCTTGGGGGTAACCTCCCGGACCTTGAGGCTGCTGGAACTGGTTGTGTGCTGCCATCCCTCCTGCCATGGTGGCCCCTCCCTGCTGCTGCTGCTGCTGCTGCTGCTGCTGCTGCTGCTGCTGCTGCAGGAGCTGCCGCCTCAGGATCTCACGGTACTGTGGGCTCATGTTGGCCATGCTGGGGTTGTGGCTGGGGTTCATGATGCTGATGGCCTGTCCCTGGGGGTTCATCGCTCCGATCCCTTGCTGCTGGGGCGGGACGCTGGGTCTCTGCACTCCTGCCTGCATGGCGTTCATGTTCTGCAGTCCCGCCTGCGCGTGCATGCCCGGCTGCTGCATCCCGGGCTGCGGCTGCTGCATCCCGGGCTGGGGCTGGATCCCCGCTTGCGGCTGCATCCCAGGCTGGTTCGCCACGTATTTGGCTGTTCTTTGCTTTATAAAAGCTGCCATAAGCTGAGGGTTGGATTTAAGGATATTAAGAACCTGCTGTTGCTGCTGCGGAGAACTCGGCGATTTCAAGGTCCTCAGCAAGTCCTGAAGTGCATTGGGGGTGATGCTGCGGGGCGGCTGCTGCACGCCGGGCATCCTGGGCCCCGCCACGGCCTGCGGCGTCGCCATGGGCAGCACCGGCCTGGCCATGCCCGGTTGCATCGGCTGCTGCTGCGGCATCGGCGGCGACTGCCACTGCCCCGCCTGCATGTTGGACATCACGGGGCCGCCCACGGGGCTGGGGCGTGGTACATTCATGTTGACTTGCGGCATCTGGTTCACGGAACCCACCGCGGGGTTCACGAGGCCCGGGCGGCCCGGGGGCAAACCATTGTTCATGTTGTTGACCCTGTAGAGCTGCTGCTGCTGCTGGGCGGCCTCCCTCTCGATCTGCCGAGCCGCTTCCACGGCGGCTGGCGGCGGCTGTGCCGGCGGAGGGGGCGCTGACACCGGGTTTGCAGGTTTTCCTGTCGAGACAGTGGTGGGGGGCTGAGTTCTGGACACGCTGGAGAAGCCGGCCGGTGACATACTTACAGGGGAGGGCTGGGGCTGGGGCGCAGGCTGCGGCGTCTGCGGTGTACTTGGCTGCTGCGTGGGGGTACCAGGCGTTGCTGAGGTAGGAGAAGGCAAACTTTGCTGAGGCACGTTTCGGGTGTTCATGGTCGCCATCCTTCTGCGCATGAGCTGCGCCTGCTGCAGGCGGTGCTGGATCTGCTGCTGTCGGAGTTTGTGTTTGATATTGAGACAGAATGGCACGGGGCATTTGTTCTCTTGGCAGTGTTTGGCATGGTAGCAGCAAAGAGCGATGAGCTGTTTGCACACCGGGCAGCCACCGTTGGTCTTGCGCTTGCAGCCCTTGGTGTGCTGGACAACCCGTTTCATCTTCTGGCAGGATGGCAGGGAGCAGTTTGCGTTGCGGCACTGGCAGGCGTGGACGAGGGACTGGATGCAGCGCTGGATGCTCAGCCGTCGCGACTCCTGTGGGCTCTTGGACTGCTGCTCTCCTTGGCTGTTGCTCTCGTCATCCAGACCCAGGCCCCACTTAACCATCTTGTGGTCATGGCTCTTAGTGTTGTAGCAGTTGATGCAGAGGTCATAGTCCTGGAAGAAAAGAACACGCAGAGCTCACACAGCTGCTGACGCAGCACGGACCACATCCTGACAGGGCAGCACCACCAGCCCCATGGGCAGGAACACCCTGGCTGTCCCTGGGCACAACCACAGAGCAGAGGCAGCTGCCACTTCAGCTGACACCCGTTTCAGCTCACACCAGGGAGGGAAACAGCTGCACGGCCTGCACAGGCGATGGGAGGGCAGCTTTGGGGCAGGGAGGGCAGCAGCCTCAGCAAAGCCAGCCCTGACTCCAGTGGGTAACAATGCAACCAGAGGCTGCCATTGAGTCCTTTCATTACATGAAAAAGTCTTGCAGGAATTGGGTTTTTTAATTTTTCCCTTTTGGTGACAGGAACTGTTTATTATTCTGTGATACCTATTCGGGTGCCAAAGCCTCCAACTAGTGAGACAAACCTAAGGTCACTGCCTAAAAGGTAGGGTTTGCTCTCCATTTAGCTATCCTTAGTGTAATTGCTGACTAATAATTACTACCCTGAAATATGGGGCTTTTTTGAATCCCTAAAAAACCCCCCAAATCAAGTGCAAGTTTCAGGCTAAGACATGCTGAAAACCTCCTCACCTCCCACATTTGCAGTGCCCTGTCCCTTTTTTGCTGCAGGAAGGGCACTCCCTAACACAGGGGTACCCTGAGGCAGCCTAAAGGTTCTACCTCCTTCCACCTCCTAATTCCCCACGTGTGTCCAATCTGTCTCCTGCAGCCTGGCCTCCAGAAGCCCTGCTCATGCTTTCCTCAGAGGGATTCGTTAAGACTCTGCCACCACAAACCTGGCAGTGACTTGTAGTGTAAAAACTAGGCTGCACTTATTCATTGTTCTTCAGTTCAGCTACAGCCAGAGGTGAACACAAGCCCTCAGGGAGCCACCCTCTCTTTACACCACTGGCCCAGCCCTGTGGATACCTGCTCTCTACCACAGCCCAGCAGAGCTATCTGTGCTGTCAAAGGGCTGGGCACTAAAAGCACTGAGCCAGGTTAGTAGCAATCATTTGGTCTGATCTGAAGGGCAGGGAGCCACTAATGTTGGACCAAGGGGACACCGGTGAGGAGCTGTGGCAGCCTCCTCTCCCAGCTGTGTCTGTGCAGCACAAGCACCACATGTAAAGGAGAAGGGAAGTGATCCTGCAGGAGGGCAAGTCAACTGCCCTGGTGGACATCCACAAAATATGGATGAGTGGGTGCTCTGCAGACTCTGCCCAGCCTGACACAGTCCCACCCCACCACCCAGGCCTAAAGCCTGAGCAGCCTGGTCTAGTGGAAGGTGACCCTGTCATTGTCCTTAAGGTCCCTCCCAGCCCAAACCATTCTAAGATTCACGATTCTTTAAAATGCAGTGACAGAGGTGCCTATGCAGAGGAGCCATAGAGGAATAAACGAGCAGCAGGAGCCACCCCAGAGTTTCCCCTGCTCAGAAACTAAAGTCCCCTCCTCTATAAGAAGAGGCACCCCCTTGATAATCCCCTTCCCTCAAGGCTTGGCAGCCCTTTCCTCAGGACAGGCCTAACACAGGGGGCCTTTGGGCACCCCCCCAGAGTCCCCCCCAGCTGCTCAAGGCCCACGTACCTCGCAGACCGTGCAGTGCCACCGGGTCTCCACGTGGTGCTTGCACTCATTGCACGTGTAGACGAAGCGGTCCTGGCCCTGCGTGTGCAGCTCCACCAGCATGCACAGCGTGGACCACTTGGAGCGGCGCAGGGAGGAGAACTCCCAGTGCTTGTCCCTGGCCAGGGTGAGGAAGGCGTCCCGGCCATCCATCAGGTCGCAGCTCAGCAGGGGGTCCGGGTCCACGATGGGGTGCAGGGTGTTAATGACGGGCCCGGCGTGTAAATGAATCACAAAAAACACCTGCACATCAAAGGGGAAAGGGAGTCAAAGTCAATGAGGTCGGATAATCTTGCAGGAAGAGAGCTCGTGCTCTTGGCGTGCTGCAAACCTTATCCAATTAACTTAGTTGAAGCTAATCTCTTCCACCGTGTTGTTATGCAACAGAAACATTTCTAACCCAACCACAGGCTTTACTCCTCCTGAGTTTTCAGTTGGGAGTATCATCAGCCCGGATTTTCAGGGATAAACCCTTCTGTCTGCACGGCACATTTTGACAGTACCTCTTTATGCTTCTCCATGGTGGCATAGAGCTTCTGGGACAGGTCATTGGACACATTGGGCATGCTGGGCTTCTTCTTGTTGGCTCTGCTGATGCTGCTCTTATTCTTGTTGGTTTTTTTGTTGTTCTTCTTCTTGGCATTCTTGCTGTCGCCCTGGCTCCCCTGCAACAGAGGCACGGGAAAGATGTTACACTTCCCAGAGCTCTCTCCCATTCACTGAGCTCACACTGACACACTTCTGCTGTCAGGAATAGAACTTGGTTCCAATGCCTGCAAATCAGCCCTGCTGGGTTAAATATATCCTATCTTCCAGGAAAAATCAAAAGCCAAACTGGCAGGCAAACAAATCCAAACACTGATTGAAAACAGACCTCTAAAGTACATATATACATTAAAGAATTCCCATCTTACAGTGTTTTTTTCCTTCTCAAACACTGCACTTCACCTTCCACTGCTGGCTTTACAAGATCCTATAGATATCTGATGATAAAATGAGCTACAAATAAAATGGACTTCAAAAACATTCCAGGATTGCAGTATCTTGCTTAGTTGTGCTTTTGGGGTCTCACAAACTTGACCAAGCTCTGATTTAGGTGAGGACACAGATAAGAATGTGCAGGACTTGAACTGAAACCAACAAAACATGTTCTTCTCCATCCTGCACAGGCAGCTCCACAAAATCACCTCCAAACCTTCCCTTGTGCCCAAGCTACAACACAGACCACAGTGGCCATACACTGAATATGGGGTGTAAGGAAAGAGAGAAAAAGCAGCAGATGATGTTGTTTAGATGACCTGGGAAACCCGAAATAACTTTTAGAGTTCTCATGTTCTTGAAAAATCAACCCCCAATCCCCCAGCAAGGAGCTCAGTCAAACCTCCTTTCTCACTGTGAGAACGCTGGTCACCATAAAATCAAAAATAAGCCACTGAAATACCCTGATATAAATATATATATATATATATATATACACACACACATATAGGAGAAAGTGCCAGGAACTGCATGTACAAGCAACTACAGGGTTTATCCACAGGCATATTTATTCAGGGAAAACAAAAATATCCCAATTGCAGAAAACAATTCTATTTATAGGCTGCTGCCATCCTGCCATTCTGTTAATTAGGCTGGGACAGGAATTCCCTGTCCACTCTTGGGTTCTCTGTAACTAATTTTATGGACTTTTTGACCAAACCTGTTTGGAAATTAAAATGAGACTATTTAATGAGACTATTTTGTGGGACACCAGACAGAGCTCTAAGTGGTCTGAAGGGATTCAGAAATCAGCTCCTGTGTGTTCCCACCTTGACTTCCCCCTCACTTTCTGCCACCCTGATGGGATTGGGGCCTGCCTGTCCTGAAGCATCAACAGAGACTCAAAAAATTTAAACACCAAAGGGAAGAACAGATTGAAATTTATCCCACAGTCCAAGTTTTCTTTCCACTCCACCTTTGCAAAGCTTATATTTGGTCAGTTGTACAAAGTATTCCAAAGTGTTTTAAGAAGTTGTAAGATTGTGTTTGTTCCGTTTTATATTGATGCTCAGCCACGTCACCCAGACATGTGTCTTACCCCTTCAGAATTTTCCAAGAATTCTGGATTTTTCTCACTTCTTCAGACTCTCTTTAACCTGGGGCACAATTTGACTTTTCAGAAGCTTCCCCTCCACATACACAAAATTCAGATTGAGGAATTTAAGAAAAGACAGGAAGATTCTGTGCCATTTCAATCCCAAGGCTCATCCTGTGCTGCCATCCATGAGATCCCCATTGCTGGGCAGTTTCCTCCACGAAGTGTCGCAGGTTTAGGTCTCTGCACTGGAGAAGTTCTCACACTTTCAAATCTACTCCTTTTCCCGAGGCAGGTGGCAAAGACCGCACTGTCACACCCTTTGTTGTGTCCTTGGGTGACCTCTCAGCAACCTTTTCATGCCCCAAACAGCATCGGTGGCATGAAGTGGGAGCACAAGGATGTTCAGTCAAGGCTGCTCCATCTCACTTTAGGCCACAACTTGTACGAGTTCAGAGTTAGTTGTTTTGGGCTTCTTGAACACCTTTTTTCCCCCTCTTAGATGCAGAGTTAATGCTTTCACTCTGTTTTACTGTTAGCAACAGAGGGCTGCAGCTTAACCCCAAGCCTTGTTTTTATATTGTTCTGTTTAAGTATTCCAATATTCAAAGTTACATTCAGAAGGAACAAAGTGAAAGATATTCACCTTTTGGTTCCCTAAAAACACAGCAACAAACTAAGGAGGAGGAGCTGTGAAGTCTAATGGAAGGGACCTGACATATGGAATTGACGGATCAAGGTCCATCCATCCACATCCATGTGATGTAACACACACTGTAAGCAGGGTCAGGGCATTGAAGCTGAAGGCAGGTTTTCCCCAGGTAAAGCTTTTGGTTCCCCCTCAATCTGTCAGAGACTTCAGATTTTCCTAAAATATTTATTTCCAAAACATCTTGCTGTGAATCCCAAGTCAAAGGGACAGTACAAAGTGCTGAGACCATTTGGTTACAGATAAAATTGACACAGAAATAAAAATGAATGATGAAAGTCTGGCCAGGACCCTGAAAAACTTGGTTGATGGGGTTTTGTTTGGATTTTTATAGACAAAGAGAGAATGGTGGTGAAGGAAAAGCACCACCACGATCAACGTTCCCCACTGCAAAACCTGCAATAAATTCTTTTAAATATCAGCCCCTTACTGTTGTGAATGACTGCAAGTGCTTGTGCTTAAATAACAGCCACATTTCTTTCCTTCAGCTTTGAAAAACCCAGCACCTTTGGAAGTGCAGAGCCTGCAGGTGCCCTGCAGACGTGTCAGCCAGCCCAGCCAAAGGACTCCGAGCAAATGCAGCGATGCAAGAGCCCCATCAATTGTTTCTCCAAGAATGGAGATGCTGGACTGACAAGACTGACTTCTGAGCCTGTCAAAAAGCCCAAACCAAGCCACCAGTGTATTTGTTAACCACAAAAAGACCCAGGAATGCAGTGAAAGGGACTCCTGATTTCATGGGTGACTTTTTCTCGTTTACTGGGTGTGAACTCTCTCATCTATTCAAGTGCTGATTGTCAGGTTTGTCAGGAGCAAACACAGCACATGAAGTTAACCCACCTCTGTTGTTTCACTTGCTGCAGTGCTTTCCTCCTTCTTCCTCTCCTCCTCCTCCTGCTCCAGCTCCTTAATGCTTTCTTCCAGCACATTGGGCCAGAAATCCCCCTCGAAGTAAGGCAGCTCCTTGGCACTGGTCAGCCTGTCCTCAGTTGCTTGTTTGAAGATGTCCTGTGGAGCACATCACACAGTTCCAGGGATAAATGAATGAACAACACTCAGGGGGGAGAGAGGAGAGCCAGAGACAAGGCCCCAGAGCTCTTGCCAGGTCTCCTCTCCTGGCTGCAGCTCCCAACCAGCTGGCAATACTGATAAGAGCCCCTTCCCTGTGTTATCTTGGAGACAGTGTTGAGTCCCTCCTGGAACCCCCAGCACACCACCAGTTCGTGTTCCTGACATGATGGGAGACACCAAGACACCACTGGAAACTGCAGCAAAGCCCTCCCTGGTTCCAAGGCCACCTCACTGGGAGGCACAGACTCCCCAGCTCTTTGCTACACTGAACTCCATGGCAAGGCTTGGTAGAGGCTGTTCTACCCCACACATTTAGAAACTGTCCTATGCCATTAAAACATCCATTTTTTCCCAGCACTGTCACCACCTTGAAGGAATTATTGTAAATTTTAGCATGTAAGGAGTGGCAAATGCTCCCTTTGCCACCTTCAACTTACTTCCTTGGGTACATGAGTGATGTTCTCTAATTAAGAAAAATCATCCTTTTAATAAGGAGGTTTTTTATTCCACACT
This sequence comes from Formicarius rufipectus, assembly GCA_013399695.1. Lineage (NCBI taxonomy): Eukaryota > Metazoa > Chordata > Aves > Passeriformes > Formicariidae > Formicarius > Formicarius rufipectus. The sequence continues at coordinate 81,520 of VXAU01001201.1, read as the reverse complement.
AGAGAGGCCCAGTATTCCACAAGCTCCTCCACAATTACCAGAAGCAAAGAGTTTCTTAACAAGCTCCACATTTCTTTGCCTAAAACACTGCAGTGAAAGACAAGTACACAAAGGCAGGTTCTCGCAGATTTCTCTTCATTTAGACACCAAACCTAAGGGATTTTCAGCCTGAAAGGCAGAACCTTGAGAAAATCTAAGAAAATGAAGACATTGGCTGAAAATAAACCCCTTGTACAACACTACCCCACCAGCCTGAAAAGCCCCAAAAAATTAAACCCAAAATGAAACAGCAGCAAACCTTGTAGTCATGAATGATTCTCTCAGCAAATGCCTTGTCCAGCATCTTCTTATACCACTCCTGCAAACGTTTGGGCTTGGGAATTTTCTGGTCAGGTGGGTGGCAGTGGAAGATGTAATCATCTCCTTCACTGGGGGGACAGGCCCAGATGTGCCCTGTCACATACCTGGTGTGGCACAGCAAACAAAGTCTGTGAGTGCCATCATCCCATTAACTCCAACTGAGGCATCAGTTCACAGCCCTGGATTTATTTTTTTAATGTTTTTTATTCTAGAACAAAGTTGCCAAGGCAATAATTTGAATTTAGACAAGGGATGAGGTCTGGGATATAACAACAAAGCTTGACTATCAAGGGAACCTCTGATTGAGTGAATGATGTGCTGTCAGTTGAAGAATCCTGACAACAAACCCCTTTCATGACAAAATCCCAACTTCCCTGTCCAGTGCAGAGGAGGGAGGTTGTTCCACATAACTTAGAGAGCACGGAGGGAAACAAAGACTACCCTAAAAGCAAAGCCACTTGGCAGACTGGATTAAAACCCTCCCCACACTAAATCCCCATATCTCTTACCCAAGTTTCTTCACGTATTCCAAGTAGCCGATGAGAATCTCGTGGTACACTGCGGTGCGGAGGCAGCGCGGCCGGAAGAAGTGGATGCTGTCCAGGTAGGATATGTAGACACGCCTGCAGCAAGAGCAGAGCCAGGGTCAGGCAGGGCTGCTCAGAGCTCACTTGGGACACCACACAAATCCCCAGACAGAAAGACTCATGGTGATGCCATTTTAACGTGGGATATTCCACCCCCTTAACAGTCTCAAACGCAGAAGGTGGAGAAAACGTCCCGAGGCAACATGAAAAGCAGAATCCAAGAAAACCTCGTGGCGTGTTTGTTGCCTCCTGCAGTGACACAGGGCTGAGCCACACTGCCCTGTGCCCTGGGTGGGTGTGGGTGGGTGCAGCAGGGTGGGTACCTGGTGTTTGGAGGGGGGCAATCCGAGCCGTACTCCTGCACGTGCATCCCAAAGAAACAGACGTCAACACCGTCGATCTCCTCGAAGGCGAACAGCGCTTTGGTGCGGTACGGGAAGGATTCCGACATCTCCCCCGAGTCCACAAACCTGCAGGGAAGGGGGGGGAAGGGAAGGAGCACAAAAGGACAACACAAAGCCAGTTATTAGATTATTTTCAACCTTGTTTTTAACTCATGGGGAGCGTTCACACAGAAGCTGCGCAGGGGGAGAGCGGAGGGGCAGAGCACGGTACTGGCCGGGCCAGCTCGGAGCAGCAGAACATCCTCAGACACCGCAAGCCTTTAAATGGGCTGCAGAGCAGGAAAGCTGATGCATCATGATGAAATGATGGCACCCAAACTCTCTCTGTGAGGCAATTAAAGCCAAACTGCTCCATGGAATAAACCTTTCAAGCTTTTCATTTCTAATGAGGCAAATTAAAAACCCCTCCTGAAAGCCAAGTAGTTTCTAAAAAAAAAACCAACAAAATGAAGGAACAGGATCTCAGCAACTGCTCCAAACGAAACTGTGAATTCTGTAACACCAACCAAAATGGGGTCAGAATCTTAAGATTTGGTAACACAAAGTCCCAGTGTTATAACCAAACCCAGGATGTTGCCACTGCCCCCCAAACAGTCAAAATGCAATTGTCACCTCCTCTGCTTCTTTTTTTTTTTTTTTTGCCTTTCACAATCTTGCTCATGCCAAACTTTCAAAAACGTGTGAAAGGATTAAGGTGCAGACTGTGAAAGTTTTGCAAAATCTGCGCAAGGAGACCTCAAAATAAAATCAATTAACAGGATTGCATGTATTAGAATTTACAGAACCAACCTGGATTTCATTCCTGGTTTGACTTCTACTGTCTTATCTGAACTTGCTACTACTCTGACAAAGACCTCTCCAGCTTCAGGATGATTCTGGCGCCGCAGAAATTTGTTCACTCTGTCCTCCAGATGGTTCCCCAAACGTGTTGTCTGCAGCCCTGGAAGGGAAGGGGGACAACATGACAATGGAAACTCAGCTCTGCAGAAATCATTTGAAGTTCAGGCTGTTACTGTGCTTTTAAACTCTTTCAGCTTGTTTCTCTGGATGGAAGTAGGTTTCTCCCCCCTCTCCTCTCTTTGTTTTAGCTCCATATGAAAATCTGATTGTTTCATTTATGCAGCCAAAATGCAAAAAAAAAAGCCAACCCATCCATGCTTTTCCCCAAGCCTTAAGTGTTCACACCCTGTGGTGGAGGCTAAAACCACTACAGTGGGAAAATTACCCCGTAAGTGACCCAACAAAGGCGGCTTTACGGAGCATTTTTCAATTTGCAGCCTTATTTTATGAACACTGCAAATGTTTTCTCCTGCCAAACCCACTCCCTGGCTGCTTGACAGAGATTACATCACTTTATAGATCTGGCTCCACGCCACACCTTTTCAAGCAAAGCAAAGCAAATCACCAGAAATGAAAAGCCTTTTGACTTCAATGGAGATTTCATTGCTTTTGCTTTTCTCTTCCAGAGGGCTCTCAGACTGCAGTTACAGGAATCTGCACACCAGGGTTAAATAGTTCCTGCACGGGGACAGAGGTCCTGGAAAGTTCAAGTCCACTGATTGTCCAGATCCCCTCTCTTGGTCTTCACATCACAATTGGCTTTTGTGGGGAGAGCTGGGTTTGTGGCTTTACAGGATGTGATGGTTTTCAAATAAATGCACAACAAATGACAGGAATCATGATGAAGATTGTGGGTTAAATTAAGGAACCAGAAGGAGCCCACTGTTTTGACTTGAAGATTTATGGCCATTTCTCTTATCCTTCTGTACTTATTTTACTGCCCAGTATTTCTATTTCATTTTATGGTCAATCTGCTATCTCTTCCAAAGTGATGGTGTAATCTACAGATGTTCAGTTCACTAAAATACATTTAATTTCTGCTCTCTGTTGCTTCATTTTTCAGTTGTTATTTGGCTCCTGACACAGGGCTCTTGCTTCTTCCTCCTGACATGCAGAGAGCTGGAGTGGAGTATCAAGACTAAAAAATACTTCAGGCTCCAATACTGGGGAAAACCCCCACATACAATCAAAGGATGATCTCACTTTCTAAGGGATTTTATATACTTAGAATTATTTCATAAAATCATGGAATGGTTTGGGTTGGAAAGGACCTTAAATATCATCCAGTGTCACCCCCTGCCACGGGCAGGGACACCTCCCACCAGCCCAGGTCTCTCCAAGCCCCGTCCAACCTGGGCTTAGACACTTCCAGGGCAGCCACAGCTTCTCTGGGCAACCTGTGCCAGGGCCTGCCCACCCTGCCATGGAAGGATTCCTTCCCAACACCCCATCTAACTCTGCCCTCTGGCAGCTTAATGACCATCAGTTTATAGAAATTGCCAGAAGCCGCAATCTTGATTTCTATCTTTCAGCCTGTCCACTTGTCCAGTGAGATTCTGAGGTTACCACCAGCACTACACAATAAATACCATTTACTTGGGACTCAATAACTAAATTTAAAGGCAGGTTAAAATAAAAATACACCTTCATAAATTTCAGCACCTTGGCCTTCCCCAGTATTTCCAGCCCAATACACTGTATTAGGCTTTCCACATATAATAGGAGGAGGTTGGTTTTAAAGGGAATTCACAAATACTTTATGAGGGCATTGTTTTGTTCTGTTGATTTCTCTGACTACAAACAGAAGAAAGGGCTCCATTTCAGCCGATGAGTTGGAAGCCACCAGAGGTAACTCCACTGCCTTGTGTTTTCACCTTATCATCTTCCCAATGCTAAGCAACGAAAGGGGAACTGCCTCCTTCCTCATGCTGCACTGCCTTGGGCTCACACACCAACACACACAAAAAGACCAGGTTAGCAGACAAAAGAAACAGGCAACATTAAGATCACAGGTACTAAGGGAAGGATCTAAAACTTGCTTATTTTGAGGTGTTAAAATACGCAAGTTCCTTTAGAAAGCAACCAGAGTTTGGTTCTTGGAGCCCTCTCACACAAGCAGTTCTAATAAAAGCTCAGGACTCGGTGACACCTGCAGTGCAAACCTGAGAAAAGGCACCCCAGCTGCCACCAGGGAATGCTCAGCACAGGTTATGGCAGCAGCAGTGACTGACATCTGGCAGTGGAGAGTAGTGGGACACACAGGAAGACAGTCAGACTCCTGTCTCACTATGACTTTCTATCAGGAAACTCCTTTGGGTGACTTATTTGTCAGCATTCCTTTTGTCTCTGAGTGTCTCTGCACTGGGGAAGTGTTATTTGTAGGCTTTCTTAGGAAAATAAATACTTCCAAAGTTTAGAGCTGCACAATGGTTGTATCTGGCAGACGATCAGTGAATTAACCCATTTTACTTAATAAACATTAGGACTCTGAATGCTCTGTAACAGCCGAGGGACGTGCTGTCCAGGTTATTCATCAGCAGTTGGGCCATCACGACTGAAAGAGCATAGAAATCTTGATGGCAATTAACACTTGGCTGTAATAATTCTTAAGGACAAGTTTGTATGGGGAGAGAGAACACGTTCATGTTTCAGCCTTTCACTGCTCAGGCTTGTTTCCAGGTCAGCAATAAGACCACGGTTTGGACAGGAGCAGATCTTCCTTTCCATCCCTGCTCCTGCATTCCCAGGAGAGCACTGCCAGAGAAAGCAGATCTCCAGAGCCCAGCCCACCAGTGGATCACAGCTGGGAAAACAAGGGGAAAAGACAACACAGCCCAACAGCAGGAGAAGGAAAAAGAGAAAAGGGAAAAGGCACCACCTGTCCAGAACAGAATGGTTACTTTGGATACCTTGAACCAAGGCTGGCTCCATAAACCTTAAGCAGTGTCACAGAACAACTGCAGAAATCCGGGCCATCAACACTCATTGCAGACAATTTACATCAATATCTGCTGTGAGGTCAGTGTGTAACAGAACAGGCATCCATTTAAAACGCTTCCCTAAAACTGCATTTTTATTTCATCGTTTTATTAATGTTCTCTTACGATTTTAATCTGTCTCTAATGAGACTAATTTAGACTTTTTAACAATCCTGGTTTGGGTGTTTCAGGCTTCTCCGGGGACTGCTGCGATCACTGTAACCAATAAAGTCTCACACAGCTTTATTACCTCCAAATCACCCCCGTTCACACCTCTTGTTATGCAATGAACCGCACACCACGTTATCAATAAGTCACATTTAACACAAAACCTCGCCTTTATCACAGTGTGGAAGCCCCAGGCCTGGGCAGGCAGAGTGACACAGGAATGCCCAGAACTTCCCAGGACAAAAGAACAAGGCACGCATCGAGTGCACCTTCAAGTTCTCGTTGTTCAAGTGGCTGAATCACCCTCTTGGTGTGCACTCACTGCATTTCCAACACCAGCCCCTTCTCCTCCTGCCCCCTCTCCCAACCACGGGAGTGAACAGTACAGAATTCTGTTCTCAGTGTAAGGAGTGCCAAAGAGGCCGATCTGATCGCCCTGGCACCGTCGGGCCCTCTCTCAGTGCCCATTCCCCCAGGACTGGCAGTGGGTACTGCCCAGGGAATCAGACACGCAGTGGAGTGGGTTGCTCACTCCAGTGCACAGTCCTTGTCCCATCACCCACTCCGGAGGCAAGGAAAGCTCTTCAGACACTTTTGTGCTTGGCAGCAGCACCTCAACTGCAGCACAACTTGTTTCTGCACGTTACTGGAAGGGCACAGAGGTGACAGTCATTTACTACAGTTTCAACACTACATGGGAACACGGCTAAATATAGCCAGTGAAGTGCACACAGCCCCGAGCTTTCCCTGTTCTGTTTGCCCCTCTTTCTGCTTTTCCATCCTAGAAAATGAAGGTCAAAGGTGCCAAACACCTCAGGGTTGACCACACACATGCCGAGAGCAGGGCTTTAAAATGCTGATTCAAAATCTGGGAGCCTCAGGCCACACCGCTCCCCAGTCTGCAAATGTTCCTGTGTTGTCCAAGGTGACAACACAAAGTCTCAATCAAAATGCTATTGGGGTGGCAGGGGGAAGATCAGTGTTGTCGATAAACCCCAGAAACATCAAACTCACTTTTAGCACTGAATTTGTTTTCTTTGCGTGTTCTACCGGTTTTCTTCAGGCAATTATCACAGACAAACCTATTGAGAGAAAAAAAGCCAAAAATTTAGCACAAGCCCATTACTGGTGAGCTTAAACCCAATGTCTGAACCCATAATTTAAATGTCAGAGTATGATATAATTTTATCTGAGTCTGAACAGCTTGTATCACTTCATTTTTGAGGGACTTCAAGACTCTGTGAGATGTTTCAATTCTGTCAAGCAGTTACACCTGCACTTGTGTTCTGTGCACACCAACTCACCTCCAACCAGCTGCCCTGATTTTGGGGTTAAAAAGAAACCACAGAAAGCTCAATGTAAGAAAAGTTGGTTTCATGCACATTTTTATCTGAGTATACTGAAATATGACCCCAACCACCACAAAATGTATTTTATTAAGAAATGCTTTGTCCTTTTGTGCTCAGTTCCTAAAGGGCAGTAGCCACATATTAAAGAACAAAGGCAGAAAGTCTTTATTATAGAAACTCCATCTGTCTCGTTGTACAAGGGGTAAAAAACTACCAAACATCTCTTACCCTGAAGGCCAAATAATATCATAATGTAACACACAAATCTGGTGCATCTTCCGACCACATTCTTTGCAGTCAACAAACCTGAGGAGGAGAAACAGCAGCAAATCACTTCTGGTGTTAGGTAAGGAATTTTCCAGAATTTAGCAGGAAAGAAGGACTTGCCAATGCCCTGCTAAGAACTGAATCAACTTCAGCAGGCCCAGTTTATGTGTCAGTTTTAAAAATACTCAGAATAGATTCAGATCTACATCTATCAATCCATGTGTGAATTATATTTATATATATATGTATATAACAAAGTGTTCTAGTTAAAAAAACTGAAGTGGGCTGTCATGCACAACTTTTTCTGGATGTTTTTTATCCTTTTCTAAGGAGAGTCCTGAGCCTTCTCAGCTTCACAGAATCCTGTTCAACAATACCTCCCCAGACTTCACTTCCAATTGCTGCAACCACCACAGACTAAATGGTTGCTCAGCTTACTGTGAAGGTAAAAACTAGTCAGTCATGAATCACCCTGCCAAGAAAACATGTATTAACTTGTCTTTGCCTGCATGGCTCTGCTCTAGTCTTTTTTTTTTTGGTCAAAATAGTATGTCAAGATCCTTTTTATAGGATGGAAGAACTGTTAGAGGGTTTCCCAGTCCAGACTGTAGGGTTGGTTATGAAGCCAAATGCACTGGGGTCTATCCCAGCCCACCTTTACAGGCCTGGGGTTCTATTTAGTGTTTGCGAAGGTAAGATCAGGAATCAAAATGCATTGTGTATCAAACTGCCAGAGAGCACAGTAACAGCAGGACAAAATCTTAAGGACTGTAGGAAAAGCAGCATAAGGTCCAAAGGGAAGTTCAGGGGGGCTGTCCCTGAAGCTCCCCAGGGAAACACAGGGCAGGGAGCAGGATGGTTCTTCTGGTGGGCTCAGCACTCAGTGGAGAGAAAAACGTGGTTTAGAACCAGCAGAGGAAAATGCAGGGTTGGGTGTGAAGGGCTCTGTGTGCCAGAAGACCATTCCCAGCCCTGGGCAGAGTGTGGCAGATCCCTGAAATCACCCAAAGCACAGAACTAGGAACTGCCTGGGGAACAGGCTCGCATTTGGGTATCCAAGCCAGGCAGCAACTTTGGATGTGGTGCCATAAACTTTAGGGAAAGATTGTTCAGCCTGTTTGGGGGAAAAGGAGGAGTTCTTTACTCCCTGCCCCATTTCTGACTAAAGGACAATTGGAAGCAGTCGGATTATCTTAGGAAAACCAACAGCCTGATGATACTCACGGCTCTGGATCGAGGGTATCGTTTTTCTTCTTTTCAAACTGATCCTTAGAGATGGTTCTAGAGACAAAGAGTTAATATGAAAACTCAGCAGCACTTTTCCATCAGAGGCTGAGACAATATCATGCTTTGCTGAATTGCAGCAAACCTCAAGCCTGAAGAAAGCACCTCAGTGTTTATTTTCTAGTCAGAACAAGCAATTCAGTTCATTTTAGCTTAAGCTACAGAAAACATTGCTCCCATTTTACTTTCTGTCTAAATTAAAAGCAAAATAAGAGATACCCTAGCATTGAGGTAAATTTAAAATCAAAAACCAAGGGAAGTTACTATCAGTAAAACAGCCACTTCCGAACTTGTATTCTGAAAAGCTCATTTTCCTGGCCAGGTTAAAGGCAAGCCATTGGTTTTATAAATTCAGGCTGCACCTCCAGAAGTGAGACACCAGAATTAGGCAAAGTCATTAATTAGAAAAGGTGATGGGTTAGTGACATTTACTGACACAGCCCCTATTGCCCCCCACCAAGCACATCATCCAGGGACTGCCACCCCTTACAACGGGCAGCTCAACTGGGCACTGCCGGGCAGAGTAACAGCCCCAGCACAGCAACAGCTGTTAACCCTGTCACTGTGAAATCCCCTGCGAGGAAGGAACGAGGCATTTCCCCCAAAAAAAACCCCACCAAAGGGGTCTGGGTTTTACTCCCACCCCGGCACAAGCCCACCCTCCCTCCCCAAGGGGCAGCATGCAGAGCAAAGGAAGGACTTACGTCTGAGGCTGGGAAGGGTCATCACCCAGGGTGACATTCTCCCCCTGGATTTCAGTGAAACACTTCTCACAGAAGTGATACCTGTCAGCAAGAAGGCCATATTTGGGTGAGCTGGTCCAGCACAAACACAGCCACCCAAGCACGGAGCCACCAACCAGGGCAGGGCACATCAGCACGACCACGACGGAAGGGGGGACGTTGTTGGTTGATTGATGGGTCAGTGTGGACAATGAGGAGGCACAGAGGGAGGGGAGGGCAGGATTAGAGAACAGGGGAGGGAACAAACAGCACAGACGTAAGAGGTAGGACGCAAACACCAAGACAACACAGAGCAGAAAGCCAAGGCAAAGCACAGATTAGCATTCGGTCTCATTTCACACATCCTACCAAGTCAGGGCGGCAGAGCCGAATTCGGGCACGGGGGGTGGAGCAGCCACCGAGAGCTGCCTCGGGACGGGCTGAGGATCGAAGGGCTGGGATTGGATTTGCATTGCTTAGCGGGGGAAATGCTCTTTGACTCCAGGCTCAAGACTGATGGAGTTTGCGTTGGGTAAAAACAGCCTGTCAAAAGGCTTGAGGAACACGTTTGTTACGGATTTAAATCATTAGGAAACATGTTGGAAGCATTTACTGCTCGTGAGGCCAAACTGCCAGAGCAGAAACTCTCGGTATTGTTAAAAAAAAATAAAAATCTGTAAAAATACTACATTGAGAATTTGACTCTAAGATGAAATGTTATAAAAATATTAAATTGAAAATTTGACTCAAAGATTAAATGTGACCAATTGCTCAGCTAATATTCTTTAATATAAATGAAACCAAATCCATACTCTAGACAAACATTTAACAGAAATGCAATTATGGGTCAGAGTTTCCAGCCATTTATCTCTATAAATACAATATATGTATATATGTGAACAACATGAAATATTGTACATACATACAATATATTTCTCAGGTACATTAAAGATGTGGAGTTAATTAAGCTTTACAAATTGAAAATGAGGCATGTACAATTTCTGGTCACTAGACCAGGAGCCAATCCAAGTAGTACTCAGCAAAACCAATTCTCCAGTTTACCAAACCAAGCTGAGTAAATTGGAATATAACTCTATGAAAATACAATCTGCATTTGAAAAAAATAACACAAAATCAAGGCTACATGGATTTTTGGGGGGGTATTTTGGTGGTTTTGTTTGTTTGTTTCAGATGAACTGGAACCAAAGTTGTCCGGGTCATTACAAAGAATTAAAAAAATAAATAAATAAAAAAGGAAGCTAAATGTTTGGAAAGGATATGAATTCACACATGAACAAAGGCAACAGAGAGGCCACAGCTGTAAAACGCAGGAAGGCCACAGAGGATCACCAAAATAAAGGAGCTGTATGGAGGATGGAGAGTGAGAGAGCCGAAGCAGCGGGGGCAGCGCAGTGCGACGGGGGCAGTGCTGGGACAGCTGCGGGACACGGGGCACAAGGAACCAACAACTGCAGGGCTGGGGGGCTCCCTGGGCACCTCTGCCCCTCCAGGACACCGCCCTGCTGGGGACAGCTCCGAGGAGGCAGCAGAAGGCACTTGGTGGGAAGGATGGAGGAGAACTCCTTGCTGAGACACGCCCGGGCATCCCGAGCTGGAGCGCTCCGTGTGCCCCTGGCACAGCCTCCAGGGACCCTCCCCACGCTCTGCCAGCCAAGAGCCCCTGCCCTGCACTGCCTGCCCAGGGCTGGGGCTGACCCCGAGGGTCAGTGTTTGACACACGGGGCAGGTGCTCTGTGCCACCCGAGGTGGGCACCAGCCCACCACCAGCTCAGCCCCACGGGGATGAAACACATCCCCCTCGCCAGGGGAGTCGGGGTTTGGGGGCTAGGAATGCAGCAGAGCAAGGGCAGGGAGAGAGCAAATGTATTCCAGTGATTTGTGAGCGTTGGGAATGATAAATGCTTTGTGGTTATTGAGGAGGAACATCACAAGAGGGTTGCAGGAGTGAGGACTGACCCTGCACCTCCCACTGCCACTGACCTCCCTTGCCCCTCACTCCACACCCCTGAACTGATACCAAAACATGGAACAATTTTTTTTTATAACTCAAATATAAAAGGTTCAGAATTTTATATCCTTTTACACATTGCCCATGTCCTTTTTTTTTTTTTTAAAACTTCTTTAAATTTTTCTTCAATTAAAACCCCCCACTAATTATTTTCCTTACTAACATGGTTGCTCATCATTTTAAGAGTCAGACTGGGAAGGACTGAAACTCAGGAGGACCCAAACACAGGACCTCATAGCCAGAAAAATCCATGGTCAAGGCTTCTATTAATACTTTGCTCCATTTAAACAATCCCAGAAAAGGTTAATTCTCAGAATAATTTATGGGCTTTCAAAGCACTCCAAGCCTTAATCCATGATTCTAAAATGAGGAAATAAAAACTGAAGTACAGTGAAAATGAATCACCTAAAGATCATGAACATTTGTCCATAAAACAACTGTGATGAAGCAATATAGCTGTAATTATGGATATGGACCCTTAGAAACCAAGACCTGTCTTTTGCATGTCCCCACAAACATTCAGCAAAACCCACAGAAAACATACAATATTCTCGTTACAACAGCCATAGAAACCCCACAGAATGTCCTTATTGCAACACACCAAACATGAAAAGCTTTTCAAATGCAGACTGTTCAGGTGACTGACTCCTGTTTATCAAAGAGCACCATTATGGTTCAGTACCAAAGTCCAGAAAATGCTGAATCTCTGCATTAACAGGAGAATTCCCAACTGTAGTGAAGTGCATTCAAAGGAAATTCTAAATTCATAACTGTATGAAACACAAATCAGTTTTCTCAACTGGATATTCACATTTTCTAAACACTTGAATCTGAATTTCTGCCTTACTAGGGAATCTAAACAGTTCTGTACTAAATAATTAACTTTTAATCATTGAACTGTAAGTGCCAGAGTTCATTTATCCAATGCTAACTATCCTTAGCTGTAATTTAGTTATGTGATATGTTGGACTTCAAGAGCATACAATTTTGCCTGTTCTGTACATGGAAAATTCAAGAACATTTCCCATATTAAAGATCTGCTGGAAGCACAGAATTTGGTTTTCACTTATTTTCTCTATTGTCAAGAACACCTAAGGTTTAAAGATGACTGTCACAGAAGATTTGATTGTTTTAGAGCAGTACAGCTGATGAACATGGGCTTCCTGTGACCTGACAGTCCCAATGCACTTTAAAATATGGCCACAAATTTAGACTTTCCTAAAAAGCCCCATTTATCACTCAGTTTAGTTGGCCTGAACAGAAAGCCTCACATTGCCCCTGCACTCAAACCCAACCCAAAGCCCCAACCCCCTCTCCAGACATATGGATGGACAGAAATCTGCCACTTCAAGGGACTGTCACACCTGGAATGGGCAGGAAAAGAGTTATTGCAACACTGAGTGCAGAGGAACCCAGTGCCCCACCAACCCTGGACTCCTGACCAGGGACCAGCCTTGCCTCCCATGGGACAACCCAGGTGGTTTGACAGGAATTTAAATAAGGAAGGAAAATTGAAAGAAAAAGGAGCCCTTCTTCAATTAATTTTGAAGTTACTATTCTTTTCAAATACAGGACTACCTGAATTCATAACATGGAAAGCAGTTTAAATTCTACCTACACTGATAGTATTGAAGGCTTATTCTCCCCCAATTCCAATACTGAATTATTGTCTTTTTAAATGCATTTTAATTGCCTTATTTCTCTTCAGCTTGACTTTTTTCAGAGTTCACAGTGGTTGCATAAACCCTTTATGAGAGCCCATCAATTTATTCCTCCCTGTCAGTACTTTCTGCCTCTCAAAGGCCACCCAGGACACGAGGTGGGATGACAGGTTTTCATGTCCCCCACTTGAATGTGGTGGTGCCCAACAGGCTTAAAGCACCTCAGAGTGTTTTTGGTGAGCAGGGATGGTCCTAAAGATGAAATGCAAGTGCTGAATGTCTGAATTGGTTCTTTAACTTCACTCAGACAACAGCCCATGGCACTTCACAACTGGCAAGGCTTAGACACTGCCCAGCCTCTGGAAAGCAATCCATAACCTCCTTTTGCCTGTTTAAAATAAAGTTTGTGTCTTAGTCCATTTATATTCTGCATTTTTTTTGTGGGAGATGACCCACATTGTCTAAGAATCCAAACCCAAACCCTCTGTTATTATAACACTGGAGATTTAAGCATTAAATAGAAAATTAATACCTAATCTAACAATTATCATACAAACACCAAGTCCTAATATTAATTAAAAATGAAGAGAAACTATCATTTCCATAGCTTCTCATGGAGACTCTGGGTAGTTTTTAATGCTATTTTCAAGCTAATATAAATGGAAGCAAGCACAGTCTAGGAAGGGAAAATGCAAGTCTTGCAATCAATCACAGCACTCTTGGCAAATTCTGCCACTAAACTGAAACCAAACCTGCGGATTCTCACAATTCTCCCAGAACAAGGTAAGAGGATTTCCCTGTGCCTTTCTGCAGTTCTGCCTCTCTCCCTCCAGCAAGCCCTGCTCCTCTTTTTATGGAAAACATGGACAACTTCACCTGCCCTTCAGCAGTGCACGGGGCAGCCTAACTAACAGCAAGCACTAAAGCACAGCGTGCATCAAACTGCAGGCCAGGAAAACAAAGAGCCACCTGCCAAAGGACAGTGTGGAAAGGTGAAGGAAAGAACTTCTCCCTAAGTTAGCTGACAAAGAACAGCAAAAATTAACAGACCTCCTCCTCATCTGTTTGTGCAGAGAAGTCAAAGGACATGTCAGTACCCGAGTAAGGATAAAAACCTGGATTCAGGCACTTACCTGTTCTGGTAACTGTAGTAGGCGGCGTCCCGGGGAATGGTGCACAGCTGCTTGCCATAGCAGCACAAGGTCTGTGGAGAGAACTCATACTGCAAAAAAAGGGGGGAGAGAGCTTTACAATGGGCTCTTTTGTTCAGCAAGGACCTATCGTGCAAACCTGATGCTTATGGCTATCAGATTGTCAGGTTTATCACACTTTCCTGAGCCATTGTAAATGCATTAGCACGGCCCTCTCATTAACTCTAAAGTCTGACCCTCCAACGTCCTGCTTTACTGCAGTGGACACAGGAAACAAGGAAAATATTTTAATACTGCTTATGAGCAAGAAAAGTGTCCTCTGAGGGAGCAAAACACACCAATAGCAACACAACAGCAGAAAGACTCTGCCCACCTTTTTTACCTCTGGACACCCGGTAATAAAGCCACGCTTCAAGCAAGCCTTTCCCTCGGGATTTCTCCTCCCCAAAAAAAGAGTGCACAAGGCTCCAGAGTTGCCTGATCAAGCAAGCCAAGCCCTGTGGGAGAGCCCAGCTGCCTCCCTGGGGCACACACCTTGCGGCCGCAGCAGTAGCCGAGCGACTGCATGACGGGGTCGATCTCCTGCTCGAACACCTCGGCCAGTTTGGTGCAGAACTTGTAGACACGGGAAGTCTTGCGGTTGTAGAGCCAGGCATTGTTGAACATGAGCCACACGTCGTCCACGTACTGCCAGGGCTCCTGGTACTGCCCCGTGTCCAGCTTCCTCTTAATGGTGGACAGGTCCATGGGGTTCTTCACGATGTCGAAGTAATCCTTCGAAGGCACAAGAACACGGTTGGTTTGTCGGGGGTCGGGAACACTTGCAACGTGCCAAGCGTGGAACGGGATGATTGGAAGGGGCAAAGAGGAAGGTTTGGTAGGTTCTCTTGGTGCCAACTCACCGGGATCCCTAAAAGCTGGGGGTCCACAGGCTGGCGGAACGGCAGAGACTCCGGGTCCTGCCGGTACAGCGCCTCCAGGGTGGGCATGAGCGCCTGGCGCAGCTCCTCAGGCTTGAATACTGCCAAGGAGAGGCAAGGAGGTTAGGACAGTGTGTGCCATGGCTCCCAACCTCTTGACTGCCCCAGGAAAACATAAAGAAGTGTGTTAACAGAGCTCTGAAGAGGGATTTCTTCATCAGAGGGAAAACCTCCCTTGCAATCAGCAGGGAACCACACGGCTTTTCTATTTACTCACATCACAGAAGGTGATATGCCCAGGATAAGGAATGGGAACAACTCTGGCCCATAATGATACATATTCTAGAGCATAAAGAAAACCCCTCAAAACTTACACAGAATCAAATTAAATCAACTGTTTCAACATGGATGAACCTTTTCTCTTCAGAGAAGAGTCTGAGCATATTTTTCTCTCCCTCCCTTCTCACCTTGTTTGCTATTTCCAAGCCAAGGTTCTTCCAGCAAAACCCACAGGGATGAAGAGCCAGCTCTACAGAGAGTGACCAGATGTCCTGAGAGCTGGCACAGGTATTTTTCTGGCCACAGAATGCAAACAGTCCTGGTCTGATGGATCACTAATTGATTTTGAAAGTGTTAATACTTCCAGATTTCTATGGCACCACTTGGCAACAGTGGCATGGCAACAGCCACGATTCTTTCAGCAGGGGATGACAGGGACAAAAAAAAAAAAAAAGGCAATACATTTTCTGAAAAATAATGATAACTTGGAGAGCTCTTTGAACATCTCAGCAGTGTAATTGCATTTATTTCCCTAGGAACGGTGACTTTGCATAGGGAAGAATGCCTCTTATTGAGAAAAAGACAACTCAGGAAAGCAGGATGGCATCTAATATTTATCTACCTGGATGAAATGTGAACAATATCAATAAAATGGGGCAATTAGTTCTGTCAAAAGCACTTGAATCCACAGGGCTCAATGACCTCTTTGAGTCACGATCATTGCCTTTCTCACTCAAATGGTATTTTGGTAAGATATAAATTGCTTTTTGGGCCATAAAGTGCAAAATCTGTGATTTTAAAAGGCACACACAAAAATAAAGCAAGACCAGAAATTAAGTTGGCATGACTACATTGGGTATATGATCATTTCAGTTGTTCCACAATCCCAGTCCCACTAAAACAATAATTCTTTTGCATACTTATCAATGCCATACAGACAGGTACTTTCCTGTGCAAGGAGCCCCACCACAGACTCTAAAAGTCTTATGAACAACTCTTAAATTATGGGATTCTTGAGAACAGGAGGAAAGATGATATTCCATTAATGAGGAACAGTTTTCTCCACTGCTCTGATTCAGGTGGTTCATAAGTTGACAATCTGAATTATTCCATTTAATGAAATTTAAAGGTCAAAAAGCACCTTCTGGGTACCTGTTTGACACTGTTTTTAGAGCTTTTACAGTAACATACCTCTGAGCTACAGTATCTTTCAAAACAAATCCAATCTTAATTTAAACCCAAACTACAGAGATTCAGCACGACTTTTACCAAGTTCCTTAAAGCCTAATTATTTTTGCTGATAAAGTTTATAAACTACTTTCATTTTGAAAATCAAAGCAAAAATCCGGTTATCATTAAAAACCTGAAGAAAAGTTGCTTTCATTTTTAGCTGCTCTGCCTCTCAGGACTATGACTAATAACAGCATATTTGATCTCCCCATATGCTGATTTTACAGGGAGGTTTTGTTCTCCCCTCTCTCCTTTTCCCAAAATCAAATGCTCCTGGCTCTCCTCCATTAGGTAGAAGACTTTTGTAAGGAGCTGGCATCCAGTTATCCCATTTTGTCTTGGGTACGTGGGTGGTAAAAAGAAAATGGGATCTCTGCCTGACTCATGATGACGTATGATCTGCCAGAGCAGAGAGCAATGCCACCTTTTATACCTTTTTAAACTTTTCCAAACAGAGGCAAGCCTGCCTGGGATTGCTAAGGAGAAACTTCCTGAAGGACAGTAAGTCATCTTCAGAATTACAAGGACAACACACCTGAATGACCCCTAAACCCAAGCCCTTGCAGAGTTTGCAGTATTAAGTCTTATAAAGAAGGGAAGAAAGCAGTAAAACTCATCTTCAAGGTTAAACTAAAGAAGTCACCTACAAGGAGAGAGGAGCTGCCCAAAGGAATATTATGCTGGGTTTTTTGAGCCTGCAAGGGAAGAGGGAAAGAAATCACCACCTCCTTGCTGACATCAGATTTACAGAAATAAAGCAAAGCAAGGTGATGGCTTGCTAAGTTACAACACACACTCCATTGCATTTCTGCAGGTACTGTGGGAGGCACCTCAGGGATCTGCCTCATGGGAAGGAGGAAGCTCCCAATACGTTTGTAACCCATGAAAACCTCTGTCCAGCCTCTTCAACAGTTTTAGAACACCCCATAAGCAGTACCCACCCTCCTATAGCTCGTGGTTCATTCTGCACTTTAATCCCAGTGCTTGGTTAAAGCTGAACAAACTCCTCGGTGAGAAAACATCACTGTCTAACTCCAGTCTGAGGCTGTGCCTCCCCTGCTGCACAGGCACCACACCACAGCTCCTAATGACAACACCTCCAAGAGGAAACTTCTACAGGAGACACTGGAATGTGCAGAAACCCAGAGCAGCTTTCACCAAGTGGTGAGAGAGCCTTCCTTGAGCCACTTGCCTCCATTCCTAACAGGAAGCAGCAATTCCTTCCACTGGGAATAGTGCTGGTTCATAAACGCTAATAAGCTTTGCCTTCCCTGTGTTACATTTGGGTCACAACAGACCCTGCCAGTTGCTTCTGCAGTGCACTCTTGTTTGCTCTGCAAACTGGAAATACCAATCTGCAGCAAAATGTGCATCTTTATTACAGAAGGATTATGTTTAGTAATCAAATGTAACCCAAAGCAATCCAGGAGATCCAGATTTTTTGGGCATTTGCAGCATGTTGAAAGCTTCCCTTTGGTAAAAAACTAAAAACTAGCCACAAAAGACATGATATGAAAAAAGCAGAGGCCAAGAGACAGAGGTGTCTTGGAACTGCTAAGGTTTTTGAGTCCAAAAACTTGTATCACGCCTCCCACCAAGACTGCACTGCAAGTGTAATCTTTTGTTTCTTTTCTCTGTCATTCACATAATCTGTAGTGCCATACAGTTTCCTTGAGTACAGACACAGTCACACCTCAATCAATGCACCTTAAGAGACTGATGAGCTATTTCCAAGGAGAAAGCTTACAAAAGAACACTCTACTGAAACTTCGAAGTCCTGAAAACACAGGACTTTAAAGTTCAGGCCTGTTGCAGCAGTCCAGCCTAGGAGGAATCCAGGCTCAGGAGGGGAGTTCAGCTGCTTAATTCTCAGTATGGTGGTGGTGTGTGCAGCCTCTACCAGGAAAATAAAAGCAGTGGATATTCCTGATAACTGAAATCGCTCATCTACACTGAACTCCCCTGAAAGAGCACCAAGATGCACAGGGAGGGATTTATGTATTTAATTCCTCCAGCAATCCCTGCCTTACTGCCTGGGTCCTTCTGGGCAGACACTGCTGGGATCAGGAGCACAGTGCTTTTCTTACCTGTGATTCATTTAACATTACAATAATCCTACTTTCAGAATTCAGTTACAGAGTATTGATCTCCCAGAGCTCCACGTGCTGGAACACAATTGCCAAACAGATCTTCCAACAGGAGCTCAGACAGGGGAAAACAAATGTCAGTGAAACCAAAGTACAGTGAGTAACTCAGTTTTCATACACGTACTTTTCTTGCGGGGCTGAGACGGTGATGTGGACTGGGAAGTGGTTCCATTGGGGCCACTCTCCTCTTCCTCTTTAACCTCTACTTTCATTTCAGGCTTCTTTTCTTCTATTTCCATGGGCTCCTGCTTCAGTTCTGTTCCATCTGTTTCTTCTTTCACTTGTGAAGATCCTTGTAAATCCTCCTCCACCTTAGGAAAGGACGCAACAAGACGCACTGTTACATCTCCAGCCCAAACTTCAGCCACCAAAACATTAGTCTGAGATTGTTGAAGCACTTTCCATCCATGGCTTTCCTCAGGACAGTTACTTTGCAGTAACGACCCTCCTCTCGCCCCTTAGCTCACCGATTCAGACACATCATTAAGTGCTTTATATCTATCACTGCTTTCAGTTAAGCTGTAGAGAATCTCATTTACCTCAGTCTTAGCTTCCACTTGTGTCTCACTAGTCTCTGGCTCAGTTTCTTCAGTTTTAACTTCTGATTTGCTTTCTAGCATTGGTGCATCTGGTCCTAGTTGCTGGGAATTCGTATCAGCACTAGCAACTGAGGCAGGGGTGGGGACCCTGTTATCAATACTAGCTGCTGCCTGGGATAGCTGTTGTAAAAACAGTACAAAAGAAAGACACTGCATATATAGAAATATTTTCCTTTACTAAAAATGAACAGCACAAAAGAGACATGAGATGATATTCTAAAACAGTGCAGAATATGGATATGGGTCACTGTAGCCAAATTTTGATATCACACAATTAACTCTGCTTTACAGAGGAGAAGCCGAGGAAGAATTCTGTCCCAAAGTGGCTTCTTTTACAGAGAAAACACCTGCCCAGTAAGACACTGTGCATTCCTTGAAATGTGCATTTGCCTGACTGCATCTTAAAAAAAAAAAAAATTACGCAAATCTCAGGATCAGGAAAGACTCTGATAACGGCCGAGTACGACATCAGGCTCGTTACCCCTCATCTCTGTGCACGCTGCTGCCAGTTCGACTCGGAGCAGCTCAGTCACTCAGTCCCCCCCCTCCTTCAGCCAACGCTGAGAACATCCAGACACGCACATTTCACACGCCCTAGAGCAGAAGCTGCCGGTGACAACTACGGGCTCTGCGGTGCCACAACACACGGGGACACTCGTGGAATGTCACTACACGAGCCGAACGGGCCGGGCCGATACTTACTGGAGTGCCAGGCGGCTGTGCCTGCACGGGCGTGGGCTGCTGCTGGGACGGCTGCGGCGTCGGCACGGACTGGGGCTGCGCCGGGGTCGGGGGCTGCGGTGTCACCTGCGCCGCCGTCTGCCCCGTGGGCGTGCTCTGTGCCTGCGTGGCCGTGGGAACGGAGCCCGGCGTGGGGGTCGGCGTTTGTCCCGAGGATGAGACCGGCGTGGCCGGCTGTGCTGGCGCTGCGGGCTGGGCAGGAGGCATCCCCGCCGGCGCGGGGTGCTGCGGGATGGGTGCCATCCCCGCGGCGGAGGACGCGGCGGCGCCGCTCTGGTGCAGCGGCGGCACCTGAGTCACCGGCGGGCACGGCAGCTGCCCCCCCTGCGGGCCCAGCATGTTCATGGAGGTGGGGAGAGCGGCACTGGGAACCTGCCCCTGCTGGGGAGAGAGAGCGTCTTACACACGGGCGGCTCCCAAAGCCCTGCGAATCACAGAAGGCTCGCAGCCTGACCAGGAGATGGACATCTGCTGGTGCGAGCGATGGTGCTCTGTGCTTTGTGCCGTCACCCTCAGCACTCAAAGACCCATCTCCCAGACCCAAACGTGCCACGGGTGTCCTGCATTAATTCTGGCAATCCTCACCACTCCAATGGCACAGAAACCCACAGGCAGACAGCCTCTAAATCGTGCCATGAGCTGGGCAAAGGTCAGGCAGGCTTAGACACAAAATGGTTTCAAGCAAATTCCTGTTTTAGGCCAGGTCAACACATTTAATGCTGCCCTGTTGCAAAGAGCAACACTTTAGAGGAGGGTGTTTTGTTTTCTTTTTAATTGTAATTAAACTGCTCCAGATGCTTCAGAAAACTGTGGATTTGTGTTTCAGAGCAGCAATAAAGTATTCTGGATGTACTTAAAGCTTTAAATTGTACATTTTACCGAAGATTGCATCAGATAACTGGTGATAAAATAAGAATGCTCTATCCTCAGATGTAACTGTTCTCTTAGAAATCCAAATCAGTTAACAGTTTCCTGCAGATGAGCTTTCAAATTTAAAACATGCTTCTATATTGCCTGTACATAGTCAGTTTTATTGAGCTAAGTGCATTAGAAAAGCAAATGTTCGCCACAAAGGCAGCCAAACAACTGAGCCAGGGACCAAGGAACTGGAGATGCTCATCCTGAAGCCATTCCAAACCTGACTCGACAGAGCCCTCCATAACCCAATCCAAGTCATCTCTCATTCGAGGATGGGGCTGGACTAGAGAACTCTGGAGATCTCAACCAGCCTAAATTCCTTGGACACTGAGTTATAAACATCAAGCCCTTCCCGGTGGAAGAGCACACACTTTGGCATCAATAAGCACAGCTGCTACTTAAACTGACCACTAATGCAACAGAAAAATGTTCCAGGAAAAAAACCCAACAGTTTTCTCTCCAGAACCAGAGAGGTTAAAACAAACTTCAGACCTTCCCCAACCATTTCATTATAACTCTTGATTTAAAGTTAGCTACTTGAGTCCACACAGAGATGAAACATATGTTCCTAAAGATCCCATAAATTGATTTCTGATATTCCCCCTAAAAAATCTCACCAGCATGCACTTGTAAGGAATTTAAATCAGGAATTACAGGGCGTTGCACCCCCGTTAACAGATGTCAGTGGGTTATGTAAGAGTTTCTGAAAAAGGCAGAGGTAACCCAGGATCCCCCAAAGCAGGGGTGACTGCACTGAACCCCGGGCATGGAAACACAAATAAGCCAACCTAGTAAATTAAATAAATTAGAGCAAAATAACTAAGAGTGAATAACTCTAACTAGAAAATACGTCTTACCTGTGCCACCCCAGCCTGAGCCGTTGACTGACCCATGCCCACATTGTTCACATTCATTGTCCCAGTGGATGCAGGGAACTGATTCTGGGGCAGGAATTGGTTCTGGGTGGGAGCCTGACCCATCATGTTGTTGGAATGAGCTCCCATCATGTTCTGTGGCTGAGGCATTCGGGAAGGAGACATTGCCATCTGAAAATTAACACCCAAATGAATTAATTACCATCAAGTATTATGGAGCAAGACAAAGGAAAATACCCTCAGTGTAATCAACCAAAAAGCTAAAAGAAAAACTGGCTTCAGCAAACCAAATGGAAGTGGGGGTATGGACAGAACTTCAGTATTTGTTCCCCACCACTCATGAGAGAGTTATTTTTAAATAGGCAATACCCCAAACTCTACTGAGTGTTTATTCTCTGAGATAACAGAGAGAATTCAGTGAAACTGAAAATATTTCTGTTTTTCTGAAGAATAAAACATGCTTTCAGAGAGGAAGAAAGACAGTGTAAATACTGCAGAGCCAGTTTCTGGAAGAATTCTGCTGTTCCACAGCCAGCTGGGAATTCCTGCACCTCTGCCATGCACCTCTCTAAAGGCTGGCTTGGCTTTTTCGGCACAGGTAAATAAACCAAAGGCCTCCATTAAAGCCTCTGCATGAGGTTGCCCTGCAATTCCCAGCACTGCTGTGTGCCATGGCCTTTGCAGAAGAGCAGCAGGAGCTGGGGGCACGGGGGGTGGGCAGGGGAGGGTACGAACCGCGGGCACGGCGCCCATGTTGTTCATCTGCACCGGGTGGTTCATGGGAGACGCTGCCCGGGGTCCCAGCGGGGCTTGTGGCATCTGTACATTCCCTATGGACATGGGGTTAAACTGATTCATTCCTGCAAATGCACCCCCAAAACAACTCATTAGGAACACGGCACAAAGTTTATTCTACTAGAAAATTAACAGTTATTATGACTGAAGTTTGACTGCCCTACGTGTTATCTTTTAATTTGGTTCATATCACTTGACTTCACAGACAAATCAGGATGCAAGAACACCAGTTAGGATGAAATACAATTTTTGGGGGCTGAAATAAAAAATTCAATGCAAAGGATGAGGAGTGTGGATGAGCTGCAGGGATATGATGCTATTTATAAATAATACCTGGGGATGGTTTCTTAAAATCAGGCATTTGCTTTGAAACAGCAATGTCTTATTCAGGGCTCACTGAAATGGTTGAAGCAAATATGATAAAAGTACATATAGTATATATGAAGGCAACTCCAAGCCTCAAATCAGGACAACAGCCAGCAAAATTCTTAAACTGGGGTTGTGCTTTTTATACAAAACATTTAAACCCTCCAAAAACCCCAAATTTGTCTAAGGGTGTAATTACGGAGCTACACTTGCTATCAACTTGTTCTCCTATTCTAATGAATTTTAAAAGAATTTAACTTCCTAAGGACATTTCAATACAAGTTTTGAGTTAGTACTAACTCTGAATCATGAAATAAAACAACTGGGGGCACTGTTTGGAAGGAAGCTGAAGCACCCAGAAGTCATGGGTTTATATTTTCCAGAAAAAACCCACCCAGGAGCTCACAGCAGCTTCAGTCAGTGAAGGAGGCAAATGCTGTGAACAAGTTCCAGGGCTTTTTTAGATGCACTTTGCATCAGAAACCAAGAAAGGGTATCATGAGTTACACAGATTCCAGGATTAATGTGTTATGTGTCCAGCTACAGGTATATTAACTGATGAAAAAACACCCCTTCCTCTTTACAGTGTTTTAAATGAGATTATCCACAGTATTCTTGCTTGAACTGTCCCCTTTGGAAGGACTGAATTAACTCCCCATTGCTAGGAAAGTTTTGGGGACATACTGTTGGTCCTTCAGTCTGCCCTTGAGACAGTTCCTGCCACACAGCAACAAAGAATGATGCTGAAAATAGGAAGACCCACTAATTCCTCCATCCCAACCCCANCCCCCCAATTGCTTTAAACCCACCGATTGCAATTAGAGAGGAAAACATAGATACCTTGAGAAACCTGCATACGACTGATAGGCACGGTTGGCATGGACATTGGCCCATCTGCAACACAGCACAAGAAAGGTCAGCAACCCCAGGTTCCAAAACAGCCTGGAGGCTGCCAGGAGAGCCCCTCCACCAGCACTTACTGGGTGGCCTGACGGGCTGTGCCTGGCCCATGGCAGCAGCCACCTGGGGGATGCCAGGGGGCTGCGGCCCGGGGGTCTGTAAGGCTGGTTGGTTCCCCAACATCCCTTGCTTATGGAGACGAGACCTCCGTTTCTCTTCCAGCTCCTTTTGGATCTTATAGATTTTCTCTGCTAGTAAATGATAGTATTCATCCTAAGAGGGGGGGAAAAAAAAATAAGAATACTCAGCATCGGGTAGAAGAAAAGGGCAGAAGAAAACTCATGTAGTCTCGTTCACTACCTGAATACACCATCACTTAGCTTTGGGGGTTTAGTATCTATTTGGCAAAGAAATATTTCTTTTCAGAATTATCACTGCTTTAACACAGAAAAGGAAAAACAGAGCTTCCAGAAAACACACTTGCTTTATGGCTACCCTTCATACCTGCTCTGAGCAGATTAGCAAAGGAGAAGGCTGCAGGTTCTTTGTTGCCTCGACAAAACCCAGGAAGCTGTGGTTTAGTTTTGAAATGTTAACTACTTTTAAATGTTATTTTCATAATAAACATTCCTACTAATCCACAGACAAAAGAAAAAGATATTCTCAGCACAGAGTTACACTGAATAAACTTCAGGAGACAGATGTTAAGAGCAGATCAATTTTTACATAAAAGAACTGCTCTTTTCCTAAAGTGTCTGACTATCAACAATCATGGCAAGGGATAAACAAAACCAGACAAAACCTCAAAGGAATGGAGGAAATTCAGTGAAAAATAGTCCACAGGCACAGACAACTAAACACTACATCTGTACAAGATGAAAAATCCATTTTACTCAACCCACACTGACAACAGATCCAATAAGACAGTCACAGTGCACACCAGGGAGACAATTCTGCTTGTCAGCAACTGCTGGACATACATCTGCCAAGTGCAGGAGATTCTGCACCTGTGAAAGGCAAAAAACCTCTCAAACCCTCAAGACTAGATTTCTTTTTGGGGGTCACCTGTGCTCTCAAAAGCCAGTGTTCCATGGAGCACAGGCTGAGTGATGCTTGTCCCATGGTCATTATGTCTTTATTCACTTTTCATCAAAACCACAACCTGCTATTACAGCAGGATTGAGGTAATGCCAGAGAATTCAGTATGAGCTGGGTATTCCTCAGCAGCCTTGTTAAGGAAGTCGAGTGATGCAATCTAAAGCTTTGGGTTTAGGTCATTTCCTTCCTCCGAAAGTGTCAAAAATCAGTGCAGAAACTTTCTGCTGCTCTACAGCCCCTTCTCTCCTCCTGCTCAAGCCACTTGACCTCTAACTCCCTACTTTTAAAATTATTACTGTGCTACTTTCCTACTACAAAGACTCCTAAACAAGCTGTGTTCACAAAAAGCACCCTAGAACAAACTGCTTGCAATGCTGCCTGTTACTAATGTGTTTTCCAGTGTCAAAGTAGAACAGAAGCTGCTCAAAAAGAAGGATGTAATTCCTCACGGCATCATCAATAAATTCTGAATTACTCCCTTCTTCCAAGTTTGCTGCTTGGAGCCAAATACATGAGACTAATTCCAATAACAGCAACTTCCGGCAATGAGGCTATGACAGCTATTTTGAGAGGTGAAGAGAAGACACTTCTGGGTGTTTGTCTGTCAGAAGACATTTCATTTTATAACCAGGGGTTTACCATGCTCATCCTTACTGAGAAGGTACTGAGACACCCATGTATGTCCATGAAATCCTCCCTCTCTCTAAAACTGGTCTCTAAAGCTGCCAGGGTGACCATGGGTGATCACAGCCAAGTCTTCCCTGTAATCCACTCTTAGCAGCTCCAAGGAGGATCCAACAGAGTCACTGACCAGAACTGACACAGCAGCAGCACTACAAGTGTGGTCAGTGCCTACTTATCTCTAGGAAAGAAAACTTGCCTTATACCTTCAGTTCTTCCAGAAAATGGTCTGAAAGGGACAGAAGAAGTGTCTTACTGAATAATTATGACCTGAAATTCCACTAACTACTCTGTCGTTAAGAAAGGACCTCAAGATTCTGATCAGGCAAGATTTCATTGTCTATTATTACTGGTACTACCAACAATGCCTTTTCACAGTGAAAACTTCCAGCGAGTGGTTTCTTTAGGGTGGAATCATCACAGTGTCACCTCCTCAGCCTGTCAGCCAACAGGGATTTGCTCCCTCTGAGCAGGAGAGACTAGAAGTGACACCTCTTTGCAGACAGAGCAAAAATCATGAACAAGAACGGGAGTTGTGCCCTGTGTCCATGCACAAGGAGAAAGGCAGGCAAACTGATTTCCTGTGTCTTTGCCAAACCACTGTGGATGCTGCTGAGCAGAGAACTAATTCCAGCAGTGCAGGTGGAAGGTAAGCAGTGGAACAGCACTAGGCCCTAGAGAAAACCTCCAGTGGTAAAGAAAGTTTTAAAACTGCTGTTTACCCAGACTTCCAAAAAGGGAAGAAGCCAGAGAGGGAAACAGCAAGAACTGCAAGCTGTGCTCGAGCCTTGTGCACACCAATCACACCTTCAGAAGGAGTTCAGGTAGGGCTGGGCATGGTGCTGTCGAGTTTTCATGTTGCTGAGGGAGGTGGATTAGCTTGGAGTGACATTAATCAACTGTCTTGGGACTACACAAACACTGTCATTGGCAGGAAACACGACTTTGCTCATCGAGGAAGCAGTGAAACGATTCTCTGTGGTTTCTCATTACACTCGGAAGAGTAGAGGTATTTTAACAACTGCTGAGCAGCTGGACTCAGGCAACGTACCCTGCTATTGGCAGACTCATACATATCTCCCTCCACCTTCCTGGCATAAGCCACCAGGTTCTCCATGCGCCGGTCCTTCAGTGCTGCTGGGTCAGGAGTGGGGAAGATGGCTTGGACACTGCAAGGAAGGAGGAAGAACAGGAGAAAAATGCTTCAGAAAAACACCAAAAATCAACACAGCTTCATGACAGTCACCCTGGACATTCCTTTATACACCAGGGATGTAAAAGCATATCAAACTTGTTAAGAAACATAAATGAATATTTGACTATTTCTCACCATATTACAGCGAATTTAATGGTGAAAAGAACTGTCTGGAGTTTAAATACCTGTTCAGTACAGCAGAGCAAATTTACTGGCAATATAAACTACTTTCATGCCCACTCCTTAATGAGCATGAAGAAAGAACTGAAGAGGAGGATGAAAGGGAAAACTCATCCTCAGTGGCCCAGAGGACCATTACTGGGGACTTCAGCTAACCAGTACAACTACTGCATTGGAATTCTTTAAGAGCAGAGAGGGAAAAGGCAGCCTTGGTGAATACTCACAGTTTATGCACTAAATGATTGCGCAGGTCCTGAGTGACATGTTCATGCCATGCTTTCCTTACCCCGGTGCTCGAAGGAGGTGCGGCCGTGGGCATTGAGCTGAGGCTCCCAACATTGCCAGAGGTTGTGCCATCAGTCATTAGTGGGCTGCAAGAAAAACAGAAGGGGCTGTTACAGCAGTGCAGAGCTCAGTCCCAGGTTTGATGCCTGAAGGAGATTCATCACTTTTCAGCTATTGCATCAAACATTCCCTGAGTGAAGTTTTGGGATCAACAAACTGCAGCAAAGCTCACGAGTTTGCAAGACAGCGTGAATGATAAAGAATGACACTTTGTACACTAAAAAATACAAAATATTCTTCCTTTGTAAATTCATTTAAAGCTACTAAACATTGCAAGGCACAAAGTGGCAGCCCTAGAATTGGAACAGGAAAGAAGAGAGCACTACAGATGTCAGCGACCATTTCCATGCCAACAGTCAGTTTTTAAAGCAGCTTCTTATTTACAGTCATAAGCATGTAAATAAATGTTTAATTGAGCAAGAATGAAAATGTGTGCATTACTTATTTGTCCCAAGGGATGTTGGAAGAGCAGTTTCAGAAATTAGACCGGGTTGCTGGTCTGTTGTTATTCCTCCTGCGGGAAGGTTCATCTGGTTGGCTCCTTTGGGACAAAATTAAACATCATTGGTACACAGTTCATAATTTTGACAATAATATGACAAAACTGTATTTTACTGACCCAAGTGGTTAATGGAAGCAGCAGTGTATCAGGGAGGTATTTTTATAATAATAGCTGCTGTGGTGCACAGATGCAGCCACTTACAGAATCAGGTCACTTTCAGTCTGAACTACAAAAATGAGTATTAAAATTTTAAATTCATAAACTCTTAATATTAGTTCAATAAGCTAAAAAGAAGATAATACTAAAAAGCTACAGAAAGAAAGTGGCATTTGAGACAGAACTGTCTGTTTGCACAGGTGACAACTGCTGAAACAAAATTCTTCAGCAATTCTGTCTCTTCACCTCACTCAACAACAAGCTCTGAGCTGTATTTTAACAGAACCCAAAACTCCTGCTGTCTGGCAAAAGCAGTATATTCAAAACTTCCCATTATCAGACATAAATGATTAGCAGTGACTCCAAACAGCATCACTATTCTGACCAAGCAAAACACCTGAGCACTCTTTTAAAGACTCCATGTAAATTAGTTTAACCCTTGGTTCCCTGGGTGTTCCCTCCACCTACCCAGGGCATTAATGGTCCTCATCTGCTGGTGAGCCTGGGGCTGTGCTGGCTGCTGGCCCTGCACCTGGGGCTGCAGCTGTGTCTGGGGCTGGTTTCCATAGGGCAGCCCCAGGGCAGCGTAGGCTCGTTGCATGGAGCTGGGGTCGATGGGGTTGGGGTTGCTCAGAGACGGAGTGCTCTGCTGGCCCGTGCCAACAGAACCGATGGAGTTCTGGATTCCACCAGCTGGAGACCCTAAAAGGGCTATCAAACAAAACAAAAAGGAAAGGAAAGGATAAGCGAAAATTGAAAATCGAGGAGGGTAAATAGAAAAAGTGATCGCGCCTAGAATCAGCAGGATATGCATGGAGTTCTGTGGTTTTGTGGCAGAGGACAGAACGACACTCGGGATGCCAAGAGGGGAAACTCAGCCTTGGGTTCCACGGGGCACAAACCACCCTAACCATTAATCCATGCAGTCTAAAGAGAAGGGCTGTGCATTTCAGGCAGGCAAGTCCATAACTGCTGCAACAGATATAAAGATAAGGCTCCTGTATGAGGCTAAATAGGATTTTCATGCTTGGGACAGTAGGCTAAGGGGAAAAACAATTTCATTTCTCTACTTCCCTCTTTGCCATCAATCCCACTTTATGTCAAAGCACTGGGCTCCAGAACAGAGCTCCTGAGTTCAGCAGGAATGCTGTGTCCTTGGATACAGAGGGAATGCTGGAGATGTCTTGGTAGAAATGTTCATTGTGAGCAGTTGCTGCACGAGCCCTCTGATGGCCAAATCACCCTCAGCCCAGTCTCTGAGGGAGCTGAAAGCCCTGGTGGTTCCAGGCTCTGCTGACCTCCATGACCACCCCAACCAACCAGCCTCTCTCACCACACATATGGCATTCCCATTGTAGACAGGAAATGGAAACAACAGGGAAAAGCAGTTCTGCTCAACTCAGAAGCAAATAAAATTCTGCTTTCTGGACCTCAATTTAGCTGCCATCCTAAATAACAGCAAGTTCCACTATGACTGGCCCATGGAATAATATGTCCTTCAGTACAGAGACATTGCATTTTGAGATCTGAGGCTCTGGTAGAAGTAACTCATCCTTCCCATTTTCCCCCTCAAGTAATTAAATAGGTAATGTGCATTACAAATTTGTGAGCTAAACATAGCAACAGTAATTGCTTTTAATATTGGCAACAATAGCTGTTTTATTGAAATAGTAGGAGGGGCACGTGGTTAGATAAAAAACTCAGGGAAACAAGCCTTCTGAGAC
This sequence comes from Formicarius rufipectus, assembly GCA_013399695.1. Classification (NCBI taxonomy): domain Eukaryota; kingdom Metazoa; phylum Chordata; class Aves; order Passeriformes; family Formicariidae; genus Formicarius; species Formicarius rufipectus. The sequence continues at coordinate 52,069 of VXAU01001201.1, read as the reverse complement.
ATTAACAGCATTATCCAGGCTTTCTTAAATCCTCACCCACCATGGCAACTGAGAGAATCACTGAAAGACATCCACAGGCTTTCAGCTCCCACCCAAGAGAAAACACACACTTTACAGAGTCCAGACTTTCCTCTCTCCAGATAAGAATTTGTTCTCATTTGCCAAAGAACTACAAATAAACATGGTCAGAGATGTCCCTCTCCAGAATGAGCAGCCCCACAGAAAACATCCTTTTTTTTTTCCCCCCAAAGGACAATCCACAGTGTTTTAAACACTGGGACTACCACAGAAAACAGGCTTATGTACACTTACACTCTGTGGACACATTCATAGTAACTTTTGAACTTAATGATCATTTCCAAGAGTGTTTAAAAACTAAGTCATAAGCTGATTGAGATGTGTGAGCTTAATTAAAAAAAAAAAGAGGACATATTAAAGAGCAACAATATGAATTCCTTGTTGGACTTGCACATAACACTCTGGAATGACACCATCTAAGAGAAAATGTCTTCACACAAGTGCAAGCCAAGGAATTCCAACAGGAAGTCTCCAGGAAGGTTAAACACCACAAAACTTGAGGCACCCTGGAATTCAAAAGGCTTCAGAGGCTGCTGTGACAGCATGGATGGACTCAGGAGATAATAAGGATTCCAGCTTGTCTGAGGATGATATTTCTCCAGAAAAGTTACAACCAACCCCCCAGTGTTTTAAGTGGCTATAAATGTGGAGGTGGCACAACAACCATGAGTGATGCCCAAGTTTGGGAACCAGGAAAAGGCTTCTGGCCACCCCAGAAGAGAGCCCAGCCTTTCCCCTCACCTCACAGGGAGAAAAGTACTGATTTTCTCACACTGCAAGCTTGGCTTGGAGCTCAGGTGGAGAAGTACAGCCCCTCTTGGCCACAGCTCTGGGCTGGGCTTTGGCAAAGCCATCACTTCCTACAAACACGAGCTCGGCTCGTGTGTTAGCACAGCTCCAAACTGTTTGGGCTCAGCTTTTCTACACTTCACTACTCAGTTAGGAGGATACTCTGCTGAGCATTTGTCAGCATCAGGAATCTGATTCTGAAGGGTTTTGTTTGTTTGTTTGTTCATTGGGTTTATATGAAGGCATGACATTATTTCAATCTGTCAAAGGAGAAGATGGAGGCAGAGATTATTAAATGTCCATTCTGGACAGGCCAAGTCAAACACTGTCCCTTTTATGGCAGGCACTGCAAGAAATAAAGCCAATTAAAATAAATCTAGCCCTGGAACAAGCAGAAGTTATCACATTAGGTCACTTCTACATGAAACAATGTCCACTGCAATTTATTTTTATTAACTGATGCTTCAGACATTGATGAACCCACAACAGAAGCCACAAGGATGAAGCCCTCATGTCTTCTAAAGGGGAACCCCTCCAGCTAATTAAAATTTATTTTAAACACAGGCTTCTAATTCCATTTTATGCATAAATGCCCAGCACTTCTCTAACCTGACCAGTCTAGTGAAGACGTTAATCCACTTTTGAGAAGTCTGGTTTAAATTTTTTATTGTGCTTCTGAATTCTGTAACTGAGACTTGTTGTGTGTCCTGGTGCCCTTGACTCAGCACAAGCCTGTCCTGCCCCCAGAGTCAGGCAGGGACACAAAGGTAAATGTACACAACCATCTGGATCTTGAATCAAACAACGGGGTAAAGATTTTACGAGAAACTTGAAGGTAGGAAGTGTCAATACTGAATCTTAAACTACACCACCAATGCCACTTTAATGCTTATTTAAGTGAAGAATTAAACCAAAAGCTTTCCCAGCACAGCACCATGGGGGTCTATGAATGCAACTCCTCAATCCACGGGCTAAGCATCTCTCCCAGGGTCCCCATTCCATGCCTGATGTCCATAACTGAGCAAACAAGCAACATGTTTTGTTTGCAGATGTCAGCGGTCCTGACAGTAAGACTTGAGCAAGCTGGATTTCATTCCCAGTTTTCACAGGAAACAGGCTCTGCTGAAGAAGCTGCTGCCTGCTCCTCCTGGATGCAATTCCCTGTGCCCCAATGCACTCCCTCCTTCCCTGCTAAGGGCTGGCTCCCAAATCACAACACCAAGGCCTTCTTGCCTTGTCTGCCTACACTCCATAACCTGATCCCTCAGCCTGTTAGCTCTTGGTCCCTATTTCCATCTCCCTCACCAGATTCCCACTCTTCATCCCCAAGTCCATATACTCCAGAATTCTGGCTCGGTCTTCTTTAAAATCACATTTTTAGGTGAAGATCAGTGGTTTCAACTTTAATGTTTCTTAATGATGATTTATTCCTAAAACAGCCAACATCATCTTCCAGTCTTAAACTAACACAACTAGGTTCGTTTTCACCTGAACAGGCACATTTTCAGATCCATTAATATAAATCATTTCACAAACCTTCCTGATTGCCCAAAAGGGGGTACCCTTTATAACAGATCTAAGCAAGTATTTTCAGTGTTTCACTTTCAAACCATGAGCTGTCCCGTGTCTGACTCAGAGAAAGAACCCAGGACAAAGGATCATGTACCACTGGGTTTAATTGTTAGAAGGAGATTTCATATTGATCTCCCCCCATACACAACAAGAGAGCAAAACTCTACACTTTTTATCCATTTATTATATAAATGCCATACTTCTCAATTCTGTTGCATCCCATAACAAAATTATTTTTGAGGACTGCCTGTGTTCAAGTTTGTGTTCTCTTTTGATAAGCTGTATGAGCAACAAATATACTGCACAAACTACTTTTCTTCAGCAGCTTGCATTGAAAAATACAATTCTATTATGCTAGATGTTGTTAGCACGTTGACAACAACTGTCTAATAAGGATGTTATGCACAAATGGACCATGTCATATTAAAAAGCAAAGCTTTCAACACATTTTTTGAGGGCCAAACAACTAATCACTTGCAACAAATTACAATTTTCAACACACAAGACTGATTTTGTTTACCAAGACGTTTGGTAAAACAAAAACAAAATCCTGACCTACAAGCACCTCTACAACTCTACAACTGTAATTTTTTCAGTTTTGGAGGGGAAAACCCATCCTGAAACCATAAAGAGGGCAATGCTCAATGAATAGTTTTAACAGTCTGTCCAGCTACTGTCTCCTCTGTCTTAATTCCTCTTAATTTAGGAGCAATTCTCCATCCTCCAAAGGTTTACTGGTGCTCCTCACTGCAGACTCAGCTTAACTGGAAATCAGCAGAATGCTCCCAACCCAATTCCAGTGTACAAGCTTTGCAAGTTCTCCAGCTATTTTCCACTTCTTAACCCTCATTTAAATATACTCAGGCATAACATTACTTAAGACTCCCTAGAACTGCAGTGTTGATGCTGTAAAATGTTCCATTCTGGCATCTTTTCAAAGGATTTGGTGAGAAGCAAAACCTACCAACATAAGTTCAGTATTTTTGGTTTCACAGCAAGAGGGAAGAAAAAAATCCACCAGAAATGGACTTGTCCCACACATCAGCAACAGCTCAGCTATTAGAGAAAGCAGGCATGGGCACTATGATTTCCACAAGAACTTCAGCTAATCTGTACCAGGATTAAATACACTTCATGATCAAGACACCCAGACGAGATGTGTTTGAATCCAAGTTGGAGTTTTTTTGTTTATTTTGGGTTTTTGTTTGTTTGTTTTATTTGTTTTGGTTTTTTCCCCCAAACATTTTTGATTGTTTTAAATCACCAGCATGTTAATTTAAGCTTTTTCTAGCAGTAAGAAAAACAACCAAGTAGCTTCTATCTTTCCCCAAACCCCACCTATATCCAAAACCACCTGGAATTACTGACCTGCCTCCCAAAGCAACACCAGTCAGAAGTTGCCACATTCTTTCAAAAAAGATGGGTGCTTGAGCTCAGACTTCCCCAATTACTGTGTATTTCAGCAATAAACTGCATTCAGTGACCAGAAAGGAGAATTCACTGGTAACTTCATCCTTACGCAACACTGTTAACCAGCCACTAAGTTTGTCAGGACACTGCCAAGGTCTATTCCTACACTGCACAGCTGATGAGCTTGCCCAGGAGCACCCGGTGGTGGCAGCAGGAAGGGAACTACTCACGCTGTTGGTTTCTTTTGTCACTGGCATTTTTCAGAGGAAGGCACACGGGACAGTCGTGCCGGGTACAGTTCTTCCAGTGGGAGATGATTTGTCTCGAGGATGCACAGTGAGCAACTGCAGCAAGGGAAAGCAATGGAGTTAAGTCGTTGTTCGCCACGTTTTCAATTGACCCAATCTCATTTTGAACAGCAGTTCTATTCTTTCTCCTTCACAAGCAGCACTGCCTATAACCCAACACAGCTCAACGCAACTAAAACTCTTCGGGATGAGCGAAGAAAGCAGTGAAGGAAACTCGCACTAACATGTAAAGACGTGGTGGGCAGCCCACCCTCCTTGCACGACAGAGTAGAGGAAAAAGACGCTTTCAAGGCCACCCCGCTACCATCCTACTTGCAAAAGGCCAATTTTACATTGTGTTAATTTAAACCAACGACTGCAGAGAGACGAGAAGTGAAACCCAAGGCAGAGGGAGCAGCAGTTTCATTCCAGAACCGCTTCGGACGCCAGGTATGGGACTCCTCTTGAGGACCAGAGGAGCACCAGTTAGGAACAGTCCAGAACCCACCCCCCAGCCCGTGCCAGGAGCAGCCCCCCAGCCTCGTTGCTCTCACCTTGGCAGGCCTTGCCGGCCTGGCAGTGCGTCATGTGGTTGAGGACGTTCTTCATGGTGCGGCAGTGGGGCAGGGCGCAGGCGCGCACCTCGCCGTTGGCCTGCTCGCGCCGCTGGCACTTGTGGGCGTGGAGCAGCAAGACCAGCTGCTGCTGGATCAGCTTGCGCTTCTCCGGGTCTGCCGTGGGCCCCGTGGCCATGGCCTGCGTGGGCACCATCCCCACCTGCTGCACCGGCGTTTGCATCTGCGGCTGAGAGAAGGGAACAGCAGGGTGAGCGCCGCAGGTGGCGGGGCCGGCGCAGTTGTCGTCGTGGGTGATAACTGCAGGGGTGACTTCCTCGGGAGGGGCAGGCAGCGATCTCTGCTCTTTTATGACCAGGGGGCAGGACCCACGGAATGGCTGGAGCTGTGCCAGGGCAGGGTGAGGTTGGGGATTGGGAAAAGGGTGGGGGATCAGAGGGCGGTTGGGCACTGAATGGGCTCCCCAGGGCAGTGGGCACAGCCCCGAGGCTGCCAGAGCACCAGGGGTGTTTGGGTGATGCTCTGGGGCACAGGGGGTGACTCTTGGGGATGGTCCTTGGGGGTCCCTTCCAACTTGGATATTCTGTGAGTACCACCAGGCTGCAAGGATTATTACACCACCCCCTTTTCTAGTCTAACCTTGGAATAACAAGGTATTGAGAGGGTCCTCTGTTAAAACATTTACAGACAAGAGTTTAAGTAACAAGCCACTTAAAACCTTCTGTTTGTTAGGCAGAACATAATTCCAACAGGAATAAGCTCTTATGACACTTGAAGGTGGAATTCTTTAAGGTCCTTTCCAACCCCAACCATTTTATGATTCTATGAATTCAAGCCTGTTCAGTATTATATTTTCATACTATAGGTTTTACACACTTAAAAATCTTTGGTTTCATTTCTGACAGAAAGAGGAGGCTAAAGGGAGAAAACAGCCAAAATTATCTGACTGTCTCTATATATTACAACAAAAGGAGCTGATTTTCCAAGCATAAATTGGTCCTTTGTCTCACAAGTGAGTGCTGATATTCCTCTCAAAGAGAAAATTCCCCAGCTAAGCTGGACACAGTCTTCTCCTAGAAAGGGCTACCTAAATCTGGGCTGCACTATGGCTACTGAAGGGAATTAAGAGTTTTGCTTCCAGCATCCATTCTTTAAGGACACACTTCTGTACCTAGGCCTGAGCTCTGCCTGACAGCTGCAAACCCACAGAGATCTTCAGTCAAGGGCCCAGCTCATCACAGGGCAGAAGGGAAACAGCCTCCTTATTGTGTCCTTTCTCCAGCACAGATTTAGCAGCTTTGCTACCTTCCTGACAAATGTAGAAGCCTGATTTTCAAAATTAAGCACAACCACAGTGTGCAATGACTCCCCTAACAGGGGCAGATATGGGACTGCAAAAGTGCTTAAATCCCTGTGATTTGCAGCCTGAATTAATCTCATGGACAAACACAAAACTGTCCCAAGAATCACTTTGATTATGCCCCGTGACAACAGGTTAACACAGAAAAGCTCACCATTTCCAAGCCACCTAAGGAAAACCAGCCATTAAAAACACTTATAAATAGAATACAGGAAGAATAGGATTATAGTTGGAAGGTAACAGAGGAAACAGTTCAGTGCTGTCCACTACTGACCAAAGCCTGTGCACTACATTTAAGGAAAATCATGTTAAAGTGACACAATCCACCATTTGTAGCCTGTCCTATTCTAACCTATGAGAAGGAGCTCCCCAGAAAATTCCACAGCTTAATAACAGCAAACAATCTTTTTTTTTTGTGAACAAAAGGTTCCCTGGCACAAGTTGTCACTACTCCAGCAACAAGTTTTGTCCCTGCACATCAGCTTTTGAAGAGCTTGGCTTTTCTTCTGGAGAACGAAGCACAAAAGATCAAGCAGAAAACCCCACGGCCGGTGTTTGATGGGGGAGGTGGGGACTCTGCCACTTGATAATGATTATAGTAAGCCTTAAACAAAGAGGAATTGCTGAATTTGTTTGTCTTGGCCTTGCCAAGGCAAGAAAAAGAGCAATAAAAGGAGAAAAGGGTGAATGAAGGAAACCCAGCCACTTCTGCTCCCAGTACACACAGCTGCAACTCAGTCTTCCATCCCTCCTGTGAACAAATCCACAGGGCAGACAGGTTTTGTTGAAACAATTCTTGGGTCACAAATAGGAAACAATTAGTTCAGTCAATCTGCAAAAAAATACAGAGACCATGCCAAAGAAAATCTTGTTGGAAGTGGTGTTTTCATCCCAGTCAAAGAATTGTTTCCCAAGCCAAGTCCTCCTTTTGTTACTCCCCTCCCAGTTAAGAGACACAACTACAGCTGTATCAGCACAGATGTCCTGACCCAAAAGGGCTTCTTGAGGAGCAGTGAAAAAGCAGAGTGACAGAGCACCAGTGGTTTGAAGAAGGCGCAGTCTGGGCCCAGGTGGGCACAAAAACCCCCTCAGAATACAACCCTGTCTCACTTCCCAGGAGTGCTGACTGTTTGAGGGAGTTGATCTCTTCCCTGCTAGTCTGTCTCCCAGGAACAGTGGTCTGCAGGACACCTGCCAGTGCACCAGTCACACCAAAGGACAGGGATTGCTCCACTCCACAATGAGCAGGAGGCTTCATTTGGCTTCACCTCAATGACCAACAGTTTCCTGGCTGAAGAGGGAAGTTCAGCCACTTCTGCCCCCACAATTAAAAGAAATCTTTCTATGGGCAGATACACAGGGTAAAAAAGATGGTTTTGTTTCTCCTGCCACTTGCTGAGCTCCACCAGCAATGGAGCAAATGGATCAGGGGTTGTCAGTCTGCTACACCTCTGACAGAGATGGGAGGTTCACTAACCAGTTTTCTAGAAGCAGAGCAATACATATTTCTATAGGGTAACACAGCTACTACTGCCCTTTAAAATTATTGCAAGTCTGTATTCCCACTGGAAAATGTTTCTGTCCTGTCCCTATTCTGAAGGGCAAAAACCTCCTGCACATTCTGCACAGGCACCTCATTGTCAAGAACTTGAATGGACATAAAGTTCCCTGGTATTTTACTTCGCTGAGGTGACCAACTCTCTGTTTTGATGTTTATATTTAAAACCACTCAACATTGTCAGGATGGAACATTATGTACCTCTTCTTATAAAAGTAGCCACCAATTTCAGCAGTGGTGGCAACCTTTGAGCAGGTGAACAACCTGACACAGAACTCTGCATCAACCCAGCTTCCACAGAGCATGATGGTTTCAAAACATGTTTCCACTTTTGTAATTTCTGTTTACTTCCAGGTTTTTTTCCTTCTCCCTGGTAGAAGACTATGACTTTCTAGAATTGCTGTATTAGGACAAATCCTGTGTTTAAAAAATGCATTTATTTCTTTTAAAATTCTTTGTAATCAACAACGGGTCTTAGCTGGGTAATTAAAAATCTGTCACAAACCCCACCTTCAGGCACGCACAAGGACATGAGGTGAAACATGCCCAAACTTCTTCAGTTCCCCTTCAACCATAGGCTCAAAGTGTGGTCCTGGGGGTCCCTTCCAGAGAAGAGACAGTGGGCATAAAATGAGTACACACATGAACTGGAAATCTCAAAGAACATTTCTAACCAGCAACACTGCTGTCTGAATTCAGCGCTCACAGCGTGATCATCTCCAGTGGTGTCCCCAGATACACTTCCATTGAGGTTCAAAGCAGTCCTTCCTGCACACAGGAATGCTCTAAGAACTGCTGCACCAGCTCTGAAAAAGCCAAGCAGCACCACTGTGTCCCCAAACTGAAGGACAGCTCAAGCAGCAGCTGTCAGGTGGCAGCAAGGATGAGGCACTCCCTGGTGCAGTCACCGGAGGAACCCTGGAACTGGGAAAGTGGCACAGAACCAGTTTACACTCGTTTTACACACTCTGATATTCTCCCTTGGATGGTGCTTTCTCTGGTTCCACCAGTTCCTCTGAACAGGTTGATCCTACCCAAAAAGGAAGAACCCTTCTGACACCAGGAATCCCAAGGTCTGCCTTGTCCCCAGAGGCTGGAGGGTCACACACACCAGGCTCACATGGGCACCAGTGCTACGAGCACAAGTGCCTGCATTTGTGCCCCCAAATCCTGCAGTGCTGCATCTCCTCACCCAAGGAGCAGGAGGAATCAGAACCACGGGCAGAGAGCTTCAGAGGGAATGAGAAAAGGCTTCCTGAACTGGATGCAGGTTGGGAAGGTGGTGGTGGGCTCTGAAGGGAGAATGACTCAAGTGTGAAGAAGTTGTATCAGCTTTTTAAGAGCACCAACCTGAGCACTGAGTGAGGAGAGAGGGAGGGAGATATTCAGCTCCTGAACACAAAGCCAGCATGAGCCCAGAATCGCTGAGGTTGGAAAAGACCTCCAAGATCACTGAGTCCAACCTGTGACCTTGTCACTCAGGCCAGAGCACTGAGTGCCATGTCCAGTCATTCCCTGGACATCTCCAGGGACAGGCACTCCAAACCCCCCCAAGCAGCTCCTTCCAATGCCTGACCACCCTTTCTATGAAGAAATTCCTCCTGATGTCCAACCTGAACGTCTCCTGGAGCACCGTGAGGCTACAGTCTTAACGTGAAGAACATGTTTAGAGCCCAAGGTGTATTTCAAAGCCTTGGCACTGACATGGACACAAGCAGAATTTTCATGTCAAGAGGGAACAGGAATATTTTCCTCTTCCAACTTTCACTTACTCCTACAAAGCATAAGTTTCACCTCAGAGGGTGGTGTTGGGGAGTGACCCTGCAAGCCCATGACAACCACAAAGGTGAGAAGGTTTCAATGGTCAGGCCATGGAAGGAACCTGATCAGCTGGTCCTGGAGACCACCCTCAGTGCACTGGTCTTTTAACTGCTAGAGGAGTTTTCTTTTAAAACCAGCAAAGGTCTCAGTCCCATTCAGTTGACTCTGCTGGGAATCAAGGCTGGATCAGTGTCTTCCTTAAGGATACACTTGTGGAGTTTTATCCCCTTGTCTTTCTGACATGAAGGAGCACCAAATGCCAAGAAGCACACACTGAAGAAGTGCTTCAAAGCAGCAAAAAGGGACAAAATACAGCAATTTCTAGGCAGCTGTCACACACAGGAAATTACCTGAACAAAACATTGAGGGGTTTATACATCCTACAGAAATATTAGTATTTTACTCGGGGATAAAACAGACTGAGGAATGATGAACATTAATGACCCTAAAGAGCAAATCCCAAATGGACAAAAGGATAAGAGACAAATGAGAAGTTTGAAAGGGAAGGAAAGCCATGCTGACCAAGGAGTACCTCACCTCAACTTCTAGAAGAGAGCAAGAAACAGCAAAGGATATTCTCCACCACATGTATGGGGGATAGGAGGGTAGAACATGGACAGGAGTGCTGAGGAGAGAGCAAATCCTCCTTGTCAGCTTTGGCCAGCCTGGCACTGTATTTACGGATGGTGCAAGAGCTAAAATGTTCCACTACTCAAAGCAAACCACATTCCCAGGATGAACTCTTGCACTGAGGTAGGACAGAGATGCCTTCTCTGCTCCTGACACAACAGTTTCTCTGGCATTGAACACTGTCTGCTGGGTTTGCTTGCAGTTAACTGAGATCCTCTCCTAAGCAACATGGACAAGAGCTTTTCCCAGCTGTTTGCTGTAAATCAGGAGGGATTTTCTCGAGGAAGAGAATGAGTGAACACAACTGGGAGTGAAAAACTTTCGTGCCTGTGAACAAAAAACTTTCAGAGGGAAGGTCAGGGCAGGCACAGGGAAGGTGAGCAGAGCTAAGCCCAGAGATTGGGAGGCTGGTGGGGAGAGCAAGCAGCAGACACACAGCACGATTCCCAGGCAGCAGCCACAGCCCTTTCCTGCAGAGAAAAAGGAGAGTGACTGTGCTGGAAGAGAGGAAAAATGACAGAGAGGTTAAGAACGCAGGCCTTCCTCCCTGGAAGGGCACAAGAGTTAAGTGATTTTTCACAAAGCCTTTTATTTCTGCTCTCTAGAATGAAATACCAGTTGTCTATTTTAAGTAGCATCAGTTCTACTTGTTCTAATTAAACCTGCCCTCCCAGTTTAAGAGCTTTCTTGCTCCCTCTCGGGGTCTGCAGCAAGGCACACCTGAGACATCCTCACCCCCAGTCACTTCTCCTCTCCTCTGAGCAAGATCTGTTATTACAGAACCCTAAAGGACATAAAATGGAACCAAGAAGAACTCAACAGAAAGCTCCTCATGTAGTTTAGAAAGAGATGAGGAAAAAAAACCAGGAGAAGATGTGCTGCTCCAATTCTAAGTCAAGAACCAAGGGGAAATCATTTCCTCCACTTCCAAAAAGTAACATTCTCTCAACTCCATCTGCTGGTCATAGGGATAACTGTGGAGCCAGGATGGTGTCTGGAAGGCAGACTTCACCCATTGTGTTCCTAATTCATGCAGAAATACCAGATTTACTGGGATGTCCAGGGAGGAACCATCCAGCACTCCCCTAACAGGCAGCACTGCGGAGCACACAAAGCTCCAGGGAGCGTGATGGCAAAGTCTAACAGGGTTCCCTCCACTGACAGCTCATCCTGGAGCCTGCACAGTCCAAACCCAGGAGCCTGCTGGCTCCTCAAGAGGCTGCACACCGTGCTGAGTGAGTGGCCAAGAGCAGAGCATGGCTCACTTCCACAGCCCAGGGATGATGTCAGCACAGCAGAGCGCTGCCAGTCCTGCATCGAACCACCTGAGCCACACTGAATCTCAATAACGTGTCACCAAAACCTCCAGGACCATCAGAAGCAACATTTCTCCTTTGGAGACAAACCTTTCACTCCAGATTTCAAGCTGCCCATTCTGTAAAAAGGACTGATTCTTTAGCAGTCATACAAATCAAGAGCCAATATGCTGTTTGGAACCACCATTAAAAGAAAACAAACAGCAAAATCAATCCACCCTGCTGGCACTGAAAATTAATACCTTAATGCTGACCTTTTAATCATTTTAATACCATAAGGTTTGTTCCTCTTTTCTAATTAAAGAGATTAATCCAAATGTGCTTCTCAGGTTGTAGTGTAAGGTCATGCCTGGAACACAGGCTGTAATGAACTAACACTTCTGAGACCCACTTTATGGGCAGGGAAGAGAGTGCAGTTCTCAGGAGAGTGGAAGTCTGAATTTGGACCAAAACCCCCAAATGTGCAGCTGCAGCACATTTGTCCTGGCTGTGCCAAAACTCCTGGTCAGTGCTGGGGACAGGGGTGTCACACAACAATCAGAATAAAGGGGGGTTAAGAAATGTAGTCATCTTTTACTTATGCAGCACACATATAAAGTGGAAGGCTAAAGACTGAAAGAGCATTTAAAACACCTCTTGCTTTTCAGGACTTGGGGGTCTCCAGGCAATGGCTGCACCTTTCTACTTCCTCTTTTCTTATTTAAATACTCTCCATGACAAACCCAGTGTTCAATGCCATGCTGAAGTCTGGTTTGCTGCCTCAGATATGCCACATATCACCAGTGTTTTCATTCACATGGGCTTGTCTCTCACATGGAATAGCACTTTTGGGGCCCTTTTATGATAAGAATAGTGCAGAGGGCTGGTTTAGCAAGATATGTGGTTTCAATCATCCCACAAAAGACCCTGGAGGGTTTTATTTTGAAAATATGCAGTTGGTCTTTCACTTGCTGTGGTAGATGGAGCCTGAGCTGATCCTCCATGGGTTCATTTTTGACAGATGTTAACACAATACCCCTCAGGGTTCAGGACAGGCAGTGTCTCCAACAGACCACACACAAGATACATTAAATAAACCATCATCTCCGGGGTGCTGAAACATCCCAGGACACAGAAATGGCAAAGGGATTGCAGTAAGAAAGCATGGCATGACTGCCCCACCACTGAAGCTCTGCTCTGGGCACCTGCCTCTGTCTTTGGGTCACCTTTCAGTTGCCCAATGTGAGAGACAGATGCCACTTAGACTGTGCTCCTGTAACTCACTGAGCTGCTGTGGATGTTATTTTATCCCTTGATAACATATGAAATGAGGTTTAGCAGCTCAGAACCCACAACCCCCATGTTCTGAGTCAGCAGATTCTCCCAGTCTTACTGTGTTTAAAACTGGGGCAACACATCTTTGCCTCAGAGAGGAGCTGCAAAACTTAACTAATCCTAAATGTTAGGCCTGTTCCAGTGTTGGCTGACATGGGAAAGCCCCTTTGGAAGAGAGTGAGTGAAATATGTCACAACATGCAGCCAACAATGCCCACAGCTCCACACCAGGCAACAAAACTAGAGCTGGATGTTGACCACGTGCTCTCTCCATGGCTCTGTCCATGCTGCTCCCTGAGCAGAGCAAAGCTCCTGTGGAGGGAACAGCAAATGGCCATGGATGTGGTGGCACTACCAAACACTCACACTGCCTTACCCACTGCTGCCAAAGAAAGGTTAAATTTTAACAAGTGTGACGTTCTCTTCTGAATTCCTGGCTTTGCAATAAAAGTGTTCAGGTGGAACCTTCAGGTTTTGAAGTTCTACCCTCTAACCCATACACAGGCTGGGACCTTTGGGCTCAACAGTGCCAATGTCTTTTGGCTGAAAAGGCCACTGCTCTCCATACACTGGACACACAAACCTTCTGACACCTGAGAAGCAAAGGGAGATGGTTCTGGCTGTTCCCTCAGCTGGCATTTCTGGCATTTAAAAAAACCTGCAATTGATAGTACTGGGAAAGTTTCCCTACTTTTCTGTCTCTTGGACAAGACGGGAGAAAGGAAACATTTTTTCTTCTCTCTCACCACTAGACAAACCTTGATGGCAAAAACCCATTCTTCACTCCACCTGAATATCTGCCACTGCACCTTTTACTAGTAAGTGAATATATTATCATTTAGGCTTCCAAAAACCTGATATTTATATGAGCACAAAATTAGGCTTCAGGATCACTCAGTCCCCGAGGGAGACCTGAAGGTTCTCTATAGAATCAGGTCAATAATTCATGTGCTTCACACCTGATCCAAAATGTTTAAAAACAAATTTAGAGTAGTCACGCAGCAAACTGTCTTTTACAAATATCCTGCACTCGTGCAAGTGGTATTCTGAACATGGCTTGAAATTCTAGTCATCAGCTCCTCTCCAGAATCACAAGCAGTGAATGACAGATGATAATAAACAAAGATTTCACAACGTGCCTAAAGAAGAATTAGGAAGTGGTCCTCTAAAATCAGGAGCAAAGAGGAAGTTTATGACATCCTGTTGCCTCTCACACAGAGCCCATCAGTGACAGGCAGGTAGCAAACTCACTGATGGGAGGACAAGCATTGGTTGTGCCAAAAAATAGCTGGTTTTTTATGCTTTAAATTAAAAAATAAGCAATTTGCATCTTATGGAAGGTTTTACAAGTTTCTATAGTAACTGCTATCATGTATAAGGATATAAAATGCAACAAGCTGGAGTTACCATAGAAACAACACAAGCAGTTTGATTAATATGCAACATCCTGAGACAAATGGGAATATTTCGTTTCACTTTATAAAGAAAACTCCAGTAAACTGAATACTACAAACTTGCAGAGTACCCTAGGAAGGACTGTTGTCATAGGCTTGTGAGCTGCAAGTTGTGCACAACAGAACATGAGAAGCACGTGGGGTGTTCACTGCAACACACTCCAAGAATGAGAGGGTCTGTCTAGTTTCAAGAAGGTGATGATGCATCCAACACATTCTAACTGACAACGAGGACTTCAAGAACACATTTTTATCTGGTTTGAAACTAAATGTCCCAGACAAAACACACGGATGCACTGCAATTCTTGTAACAAAACACTCTGCTTGTTTAGAAAGTTAAATTACTGCATCACAATGCAGACAAAAGAACCATGGGGCAATGCTGATGCTAAAATGGGAAGTAATTTAAGAACACTGCAGAAGGTGGATCACCCAGGAATTTAGAGAGCACCAGGAAGAGGGAAAAGTGCTGGAAGCAGCAGGTCCAACTCACCATGTTTGGCACACTGGTGACAGGAGTACTCTTGATGTCGGCAGGAAAGGGAGACAGACTGTTGGCCATGCCTGGCTTGCTTGGTAACTGAGGGTTCACTCCTGTGGCTCCCATCTGCTGCCCTCCAGTTTGACTGAAAGGCTGCCCAAAGGGACTAGTGTTACCTGTCATTCCCATCTGGAAAAGAATGAATGAAATGGTTAGAATTGCTGTGATTCCAGAGAGACATAAAAAAACCACCCCCACACAGTTCAACATCCGTCTCTGCCTTCACACAGGTCAAATTCCAGTTTAAGTTGCTCAATATTAAATTCTCAATAGTAATTTCATGATTTCACAACTTCAATCAAGTAAAAAATATATTCTAGACAGATGTTTTACAAATACATACAGTTATACAATTGAAGTCTTGCAATTCAACTTCCAAAACCAAAGGATACCCAGGATTTTCCTTCCCAGTCTGCATTGACAGAAATTACATCTTCTAACACCACAAAAGCTCATGCAGACCCACCAAACCTCAAGTCCTGTGCCACTCTGTGCATTCTGTGTACAGATCATGGCTTTGTACACAGTCTAGATGAAAAGGGAGGGGAGTACTTTGTACACAGTCTAGATGAGAAGGGAGGAGAACATACAGCGGCATCAAGCAAATGGTTGTCGGGTTGTGTTGGTGCTTGAGAAGTGTCTCAGCAAAAGGGCATCTATCCAACGTTGACATCTCTGACAAATGACACCCCAAGATTACTCCTCAAGAGTAGCAAAAAGGAACCCAACTGAATGAACAATCACTGTCCATGCCAAGAGCCCCTTGGCCTGCAGGAGTCTCCCCAGGGGCGACCTCTGTTACTGGAGCCACATTGGACAAAAGATCCCGAAAAGACATTTTAGCAGGAATTTATTTCTTCCATAGAGGACAACTAAGGCTAGGATCCTCCTTCCTCACCTCAAAATAAAGAGGACATTCCAGGCACAGAACCACTTAGGTTAGAAAAGACCTCTGGGATCACTGAGTTCACCCTGTGCCTGATGCCCACCTTGTCCCCCAGCACAGAGTACTGAGTGTCACATCAAGCAGTTCCTTGGACACCCCCAGGGATGGGGACTCCAAACCTCCCTGGACAGCCCCTTCCAATGCCTGACCACCCTTTCCAGGAAGAAATTCTTCCCAATATCCAACCTAAACCTCCCCTGGCACAACTTGAGACCATTTCCTCTTGTCCTGTTCCTGTTCTCTGGGAGGAGAACCTGACCCTCACTGGCTCCCCTGTCCTGTCAGGGAGTTGCAGAGGCTGGGAAGGTCCCCTCTGAGCCTCCTTTTCTCCAGGCTGAACCCCCCCCAGATCCCCCTCTCAGGCCATGCTCAACCCATCACATTTGTTCTCCCCCCTGCCCCACACAGGGAGGATTTCTAGGTGACTTTACCACCCGTCAGAACATCTTAAATACAAACCCAACTGCTGAGCAAAGTCTTTATTTGAAATATTCAATCCTATTTTCCTCTTCCCTGGACCTCTCCAGCCTTTCCACACACAACACAGTGGCTTTTTCCCACGTCCTGGCCAGCAGGGATTCAGGAGGGCTGATCCCATGGCACACACCAGTAACACCAGCTCATCCCAGTAACAGGGGTCACTCAGTGGGTGCTGCTCCTGCTTCCAGGAAGGGGCCTGAAGGAGCAGGTGACAAGTGCTGGCTGTGAGCAGCAAAGGACAGGGGGCAGAGTCCAGCACACCCAGCCTGCCTGGGCCTTGGCCTCTGTGGCCATGTACTTTGCACCCCTGGGTTCCAGACAGCTGGCCCAGCAGCTTCCTTAGGAAACACTCCCTCTCCCTTGCAGCCTGTACAGCTACTGTTGCCAGATTTGGGCCTTTTTTCACTGTACAAGACATTCTATCTTTACACATTAAAAAAAAAAAATCCCCAAAAGCTGTTACTTGGCAATGCGAGAGGTTATCAAGTACATGCTGTGTTGCAGAGGAAAGCTGAATAATTCAAAGAGCACATAAGACCAAAGAACAGCACCTAAAGTTTAGTCCAAAGACTGTTTTTAAAGTGGTATTGGCTACTCTCACACTGCACAAGCACCAAGAATTTTATTTTCTGTATTTCTGCATTTGCTTTGTTGATTGTGTGACTCCAAAAGTGAATTTAATTATTATTTATGACACCGTGGGTTTTGGCACCTCTTCTCTGAAGAATTAATAGCAAAGCATTTAATACAATTACCCACTAATTCAGACAATGTATTAGAAAGGATCAGCTGGTAACTACAGCTATTCATTAATGCTTTGAGGGTCTATCAGATTGACAGTGAAGAAAATGCCTGAAACTCCAAGTAGGATTCTGAGAAAGATTATGACCAACCAACTCCTGAAACCTTCCAGAGGCCAGAACAGGAGTAGTAACTGCTGGGCTGTGTCTAATTCCCAACTTCATTTGTCTGTGGAAGGATTTGGCCCCTCCAGTCTTCTTTGATCTTGCTTAAAAAAATTCAGTGAAGGTTTTTTTCTTTAATGGAATAATATATTGACTATTCTGGCAACCACCACTGTGCTGCAAAACTTCCTTGGAGCCACCAGCAGCACTGTGAGAGCTGTGGTGAGCCTGAATTAGGAGCCAGGAATGCTGCAGGTACAGGAACTGCTGCCATGGCCCTACTTGGGGCAGAGCAAACAGAGCCCTCCCTGGACGTGGCAGCTCCTGGATGGAGCAGAGTCGGCCACCGAGGAGGAGGTGTGGGCAACGAGCATGCCCAACACAGAGAAGCTTGGCAGTCTGGTGTTGAAGGTTTCTGGCTGAATCTTACACAGCTGAATGTTCAAAAAGCAGAAGGGAGATTTTCTTCAGGCAGTGAGAATGCTGAGCAAATTTGACAACAACTTTAAGTTCTTGCTCCAAAAGAAGCAGAGAGGTTCCTCATCTCACTAACAGGAAAGAGCCACACTTTTGTATTAATGTGTTTAAAAACTAGAATTTCTTTTTTTTTTTTTTTTAATATTACAAATACTTTGGTCTCAAAAGACAAGGAGAAAAAAAGCTTCATTTTAATTTTGTTAAAACTCTAAACCACGAGAACACCCCCAAAGCAGGGAGGATCTGCAATCCTATCAGGTACCACCACAGGAGTGCTTCGTTTTCTTTTAACATTTCCTTTTCAATAGACCTTGTTATTAAACATATCACAACTCATTACGACAACAAAGCAACCCTTCAAGTCTTCCAAACTGAGTGTTTAGTAGGATGAGGATAATTCTTCCTCCTCTAGGTGGTCATTAAGTCATAAATACTTGCTGGAAATGTTAAGGAGTGCCTTGCTGTACTTTGAAATTGAGTCGCTGCCAGCTGAAACTCCGGATTTTGGTCACCCTGCTCTCTGCTAGATTTCAGTGTCCAAAGCCGTGCTTTCCTAAGGAAAAGGGACTCAAGGCTAAAGAATTACACCGGTCTAACTTTTTAAAAAATAGCATCATTTGATAACACTGTAAAAGATTAGACATGCCCTTTAACCCACTGCACTTCATTTTGGTAAATTACTGCCAAAGAAAGGAACCGCCAAAGACTTTGTTTCGTTGAAGTCCATTTAAAAACAATAACCTGAAAAGGTGAAAAGACTTTTTTTACGTGGCAATCCCTGAAGTAAATATGGAGACAAAAACTCATCACGAGTTCACTTAAACTGACAGATACTCGTTGTTTCAGGGGGTTTTAAACTCAGTTTTTCCTGGGAGAAGTTAAGACCAACAGACTTGGGATTTCCAGGACTGCACTGCACAATGCAAGACCCGCTCCAAGGAACCCTTAGCTATTCACAGAAGTTGCTAACCAAGCTGGGATCGATGAGTTTCACTGGCAGAACAACCCGCTGCCAAACAGCATCGAGACCCACAGCGTTCCAGAGCTCTTCCCGCTCCCCTGAGGAGCGGCTGGGAATGGATTCCAGCAGCTGCCCCCTCCAGACACAGCCAGGCAGGGATCTCAGCAAGGCACACCGCTCTCAGCTCCTCCCCGCGGGGAAAGCAGCAAAGGGGAGGAGGCAGGAAAAGAAGAATTAGGAAATCACACACTCAAAGGAGCCCAAGTGCGCCAGGAATTCACTGCAGTTCCCGGCTAATTGTCGGAACGCTGAGCTCAGGGGCTTCTGTGGAACTGCAAACCACAGCTAACTGATAACTGGGAAATACAAGCAGAGGATTGAGCCTGTAAGTGGTAAAGATTTTACCGTGCTTGTTCATTCTGCAAACTGAAACCTGCAGCTCCAAAGCAAAGGACTCAGGAGGCTCAAAGGCTGCAGCTCCTGCCTCTGCTCCCAGGTTTTTCCCTGTGTGGAAAGAGGGGGCAGGCGCATTGAGGAAGATACCCGGAGACCTTTGTTTTAATATTTCTGAAACTCCGATCCCCAAATAGGAGAAGATTACCAGGTAATTACAAGTCATCAAAGAAGACAAAGCAGCAAGAACACGGGGTTAACAACCTGGTAAGAACGGTCGTTTTCACGGGGAACTCTGCGCCATCACAAAGATTGGTATTTGGCTTTAAGTTTTTTCAATGTACTTTCCTGGAAGGGACAAAGCCACAAGCAATCCAGTGTGAGCTGTTTCCTTTTCCACCTGCAAAAAACGGGCAGGGATGTGCACCACTGGGCACCTCCAGCTCTCACAGGCAGCCAGTGCATCTCTCCATTCCAGGAGCTGAAAGCACCTCTCAGAAAACCCGGGTGATGTTGCTGATCCCTCCCATTTTGTTCTCAGCTTAAGGATGTTCCCTCCCTGCTGCCTTCTCCTCTCCCCCCTCAGCTCAGGTACCTGTTCCAGCCACAACCCCTGCCCCCCATCCTGGGGCAGCTGCCTTCATCCTACTTTATTCTCTGCAACCCACGTTTCATGCCTGTGTTTCTGTTACAGCTTTGGGCAGCAGTCACAACCCCATGACCACTGTCCATCAGATCAAAAGCAGTCTTTTTCCCAAGCAAGGTGTTTTCCAGGCAGCTCTTCCACCAGCTGAAACAAGGGAATGCAGAGGTGCATCCCCAGGACAAGCCAAGGCTAGAGGAGCCTGAAGAAGGAACATGCTTAATGCTGGACACCATCTTTAAACACATTATTTCTGCTCTACAACAGTTCTTCTCAGAAATACGATAATGACACTTTTTTTAATGGAAAAGAAGTATTTAATTTAATAATTCTGCTATCCCAGAAAGACAAGCAGATTCTGTTCCCTTTTTTATCACCATGGCAACTCTCTAAGATACCGGAATCTATTACCAAGTGTGGATAGGAAATGGGGTGTTTCACTCTAGTCTCACAAGCCAAGGCATGTACAAACTTCCACCTGAAACCTCGTTCAGCTGATTTGGAGCACCCAAGCCATGACCCTGCAGTGTGCTCTGGGCAGCAGGTGTGGGCTTCCTTCTCTTGTTTGCTTTTTAGCTCTTCTCAGATAGAGCAGCAGTTCTGCTTCCTCTAATTCCTGGAGTTTCATGGATATTATACAGGAAGGCTGTGACCAAAGCTGAACCTCATCCAAAGGTGCAGCTTGGAGAGGATGTAATGGAGGTGAGAAGTTCACCAAGCCAATTCCAAAGACACCTTAGGAGCAGGTTGGACCTCCACACCTGCCATTCCTACTGCTTTTAAAGGTTTGTTTCCTCCTCCCTTCTTTAGCACCATTGCCAGACCACAGTGCCTCTTCCTCGAGCCCCACACCAAGGAGCTACTCCCTCCTGGACACCAAGTCCATGAATAAATCCTGTCCTTCCCTCCTCTTTGAAGTCTTTATTGACTGTCTCACCTGCAGCACCACAGCCCATTCTCTCACTCCAGCAGCCCAGGTTGCTCCATTACCACGCTCCTCTGGGGCTCCCAGGACACACAGCCAATACTGTCACAAGCACAACATTTCCTACTCACAATGCCTTTTTTAGCTCCCTCTCCAAAATGCTGCCATAAACCCCACAACTGTACACGGTCCTGCTCCTTGCTACTCCCTTTTCCCTTGGGAAATTCTGCTCTCTACTGTTGTCCTAACCCATCTTTTACTCCATTAATAAAAGGTCTGGCAGGACAGGCTGAGTTCACTTTCTGTCTTCTTGGGAGAGAGAGAGAGCACCTGCATTGGCACATGCTAAGGAGCAGCACCCACCTCTGACACACTCCTGGGGTTGTACCTTGCACCATCACTGCCTACATAAAGTGAATGCTATAAAATATTATTTTGTTTAATTAGCTGGACAAGCCAGATCCATCCAAAAAATAAAAACAAAATAAAAACTCAAACCAACAAACATCTCCAAGCTAAATGTTGATTTTCATGAAATTCTGAAGCACTGACTCTGTGCAAAAATGGAAGAAGGTTATTCTGGCCAAGAATTTAAAACCAAAATACTACCATCAGATTTGGACTAGCCTCACAGCAGACAAAATACTGAAAGGCTGATACAAGAATCAAGGAACTCAAAGCAGCACGGGTGCAGTGGAAAATAAGCCTGGCTGAAGTAATCTGATTATGATCCAATCCTGTAAACTAAAAATAGTTATGGTTAATATTCATTGCAGGATCTGCCGGATTTTTAAGCAGAAAACAAGCCTGGAAAGAAAGGAAGCAAGCTAGACAAGCTTGGCTGGACCTGGAAAGCCATGAATCGGCAGAAAGCTGGAAGGACAAATCTGGGCTCTCAATGTGCCAACAGGAGGGCTGAAAACACAACTGGGTAAGGGCAAAGCAACACCCTCATGTGTTTGGAGGGATGTGCCGCTGCTGCAGCGACCAACACACTGTGTTAGCTGTTCAGGAAGGACAGAGAAAAATTACAGGACCCAGAGAGGTCTCAAGTACCATTGAAAGGACTAAAAGGCATGGCTAAAGACAGGCTAATTGCAATCTAATAGCCTAATTTATTTAGCTTACTATTTAAGCTTATTAATTTGCTTATCTTATTAAGGCAAGGACTGGAGTGATCCTAAAGTACTGATTTTAGGAGTAAAAAGGTGATCTCGAATATTTTTCATTTAGCAAAGACATATAAATGGGTAAGAGCTGAAACTCTGTAGCTTCAAAGCAAAAATTAGAAAAAAATGGAATTGACCAAATACCACTGAAATTATTAAGATTATATTGGTGTTTTATTTAAATAATGTGCATCTCTATTCATCATCAGGAATTAGTCAAGAAAAATCATAAGGCCTCTAACCAGAGGGATCCTGACTTTGTATCACTTTCATTTTCATATGCTTAACTCTCTAGAAAATGGAACCTCCTCCCAACAAAGGCCACGAGTTCCCTCAGCTTGTCTAAAGACAACACAGGAAGGTGAGAAGAAGAAGTTATCTTGTGAAGCAAGAATAACTGTTTTATGGGGTTTGGGCAAGGTCTCCTAACGCAGGGACAAGCAGCAAAGGCCAGCAGAGCTGAGGGGCAGAAGGGAAGCCAAACCCTGCACCAAACTCTGGCAGCCCCTGTGCCCCAGAGGGCCGTGTCACCAAGCGGAGGGGCTGCTCTGGGGTCACAGACACCACAGTCTGCAGCACAGGCTGCCCCCAGGCACCCAAAGCAGCAGCAGCAGCTCAGTCACCTGTTCAGACTGACACTGCCTGCAGGACCACAGTCTGGCTCTCCTGCTAGTCAGGAAACTGCACTTCAACAAGAGTGCTCCATCTCCCCACTCCCCATGCCTAAGATCAATTTTACTCTCATCACTTTGGAAATCTCTGGTCAATTTGACCCATTTTTGTTAATGGTCTCACAGGTAATTAAGTTCCTGAGACTGCTGAGAAGAGAGATGGACAGGTAGATTGTGACCCTGTCAGATGACCACCTGACTCTGGAAATATGATCTTTTTTCCTCCCTACCCACTTGCACCTCAGCTGTGGAAAGACTTCCAAGACTGGGGACAGTTTGAAAGTGTCAAGCAAACCAGAGAGGAAATGTCCCACGTCCTGCCAGTGCAGACCAGAGCCTCTGCTGTTGGGGCAAGTGCTTCCCCTGCTCCAGAGAGAGGGGACACACCACGAGGTCACCTGTGGGTTTACCTGCATGCCCATGGCAAGGAATGTGGGATGCAGTATGGATATGTGAGGTGAAAGGAAGAACAAACCCTACAGGAAATCATCCAAGGATAAATGCTGCTCCAGTTCCCAGGGGGCAAGTCCTCAGACAGAACAGGAGGGATGATGTTACTTCTGAGCCTCTTGAAGGGACCTCCTGTTCATATTCATAAGTGAGCAATGAGTTCTGTGACCAGAACTAGGGTGGTCCTGCCTCCAAATGGGTGGGGCAAAGGGACAGTGGGAGCTCCTGGCCTGTGTGGATCCCCTGGCACATCAGACCCACAAGAGTTGACACCATCACACAAGGTATGCTGATGCCATGGAGATATGTAGGGACAGAGTCCATCTCTACTGGGGTGACAGGGGCACCCCAAGAGCTGACTGCTCTGGAAGCTGAAGTGAGTTTGACTGGGAAGAGGCAAAAACACTGCACTGTGACTGGTCCAGAGGCCCTGGGCATCCCTGGCACAGATCACTTCAAGGATGCAGAAGGGCTTTGTTGGGCTTTAGGGAGGGCTGCTGTGGAGACAGGGAATTAAACAGCTGAATACCTTGCCTGGTCTCTCAGAGGACCCCTCTGCTGTGGGACTGCTGAGGGTTGAAGAGCAACAGGTACCAAAATGCCACCACAACAGTGCAAGGCTGGCAATGCTGCATGAACTGGGGCTCTGTGACCCCCATCCAGGAGATGCTTCAGGAACTGGAGAGTCAAGGAGTGATCAGCAAGACTCACCCACCCTTTAATAGCCCCCTATGGCCAGTGTGTGAGTCCATGACAGTGGACTATGGTGGCCTGAAGGAAGTCACACCACCACTGACTCAGAGACCCCTGGGCCAGCAAACTTGGGATTGAGTGGGTGTCTCATATTCCTTGTCATGCACCAGCCCCTGGGCAAGTTCAATGGTGCTGTTAAAAACCACATTGGAAGGTGTGGGTGGTGGGACCTTCAAACATGGGGATCTGCATTTAGCAAAGGCCACCTGGTTCCTTCACAGCTGAGGCTCCACCACCTGAGCTGGCCCTGCCCAGTCAGGATCTCCATGTACCACAGGGGGGATAAAATGCCCATGGTGCATGCGAGGAATCTTAGGAGAGACAGCTGGGGTTAGTCCTGCCTCAGCCAAGGGCAAACCCACCCATGGGATTATTTTTGCTCAAGGTACACTTGGTGGGTGATACAAGGACAAGGAAACATGATGTGTCACCTCAAGGGGACTTGATTTTTGGGTGAGAACAGCCTGTAATGTCGAATTGGATAATATTGGTTGCTGAATGGCACTGCCACTGTGTGCCAGGACTGCCAGGGACAATGAGCATGGACTGCTCCAGACACACAAGTGGGGAGCTCCTGGTGCAGCTGGAACCACCCGACAGCACCGCAGCCCTCCTGCCCTGGGAGTCACCCAGGATGGACAGAACCCACAGCCATGGACTAGGGGAACTCAACAGACATCTGGGAGAGATGGCCACTGACTGTGGAAATGATGCCTGTGCTTGTGTATATATAGATATATATTAACACAGGTTATCTGTAGCTGGCAGGTGTAGGATCTGGGCATGACATAGATATACAGAACAAGGGGTGGATAATGTGCTGCTTCCAGCCAGGACAGGGTTAATTTTTGCAGTGGCTGGGACGGGGCATGGCCAGGACACAGAGGACCAGCACTAAAGTGGGGAATACCATTCCTGAAGCAGGCCAGACTCTCAGATTAACATCTCCATGAAGCAAAGCACAGAGCCCTCTCCACCACCCACTGCATCTGGCAGCAGACACAGCACCCAAGGCTCTCAAGGAGCCACCAGCACTGCCAGGTTTGTCCTGTCAGCACCTCAGAGGTTATCTGAGAACACGGGAGGCAGCTGAAAGCTCGACAGGAAATGATTTAGAAGACCCCTGGGGAGGGGTGCTGTGAAGAACTGCAGCTTCAGTAGTGGCAGTGAGGACACACAGCCAATCTACTGGTTATGCTACTTTCTCATATGTTTTGGCAATAGAAAAATAGGAAGGCCAGAGCAATTTTTTTCCCCCCACCAAACTGTTCCCACACCTCTGAATCTGAGAAAACAGCTGTAGGAGGAACTCAAAAGTCCTTTTGCTGAGCCACCACTATCCCTGCATTATTCCGGGCTTCGTCTATGGTGTAAAAGCTAGACATCAATTTAACTGTAAGCCCCAGATTAATAATTTAAATTATTTCAGAGAACAGAACATGCATGTCATAATTAGAGAGGAAGCAGAGGCATCCTAGATGTGATCTCTTTACATGGGCCAGACCTTCACAAACTCTCAGCACTGCTGAGCAGTCACACGTGAGCCTGGCTGTCCAACACTGTAAACTGCTCTAGTAAAACACACCTGCCACTTGTGACTGCTTCCTGCTAAATCCTGGGATCTGCAAGGAAGGACATCCTCCCTGCTTCCTCCAACACTTGCTTCCAGTGTTGTATCAGTGAAGCAAGCCAGTGTGATACAACATATAAATCTCAAGAACCACTTCCACCATTCAAGAGCTGGTACAAACTCTGATGCTGCTTTGTGAATGCCTGAGCTGGAACTTTGGGGTTACACATCACCAATACCTTCAGGCTGACTGAGCAGATGCGCACAAACACTCCCACCCTGAGCAACCCATGGCTGCTCAGCATCTCACATGCTTCATCCAAAACCCCCTGTTACACCATTGACATGTTAGGGGCACTTTTCTACTCTCTCTTTTGTTTCTTCTATAAAACAGAGCAAGCTGGCATGAAATGGGAATCATGCACTTCCCACTATGACCCACAGATCCAACCTGCAGGGATGACTCAGAACTGGCCATGCCACCCCATGGACCCTTTTACTTCCCTCTTACAGGCCTCAACAAAACTAGTCACTTAATATCCATTATCAGATTAGCCCTTCAAATAGTTTGTCATCAGATTACCACACCTACCTCAAAGCTGGGCTTTCAACACACAGCTTGGTTAAAAAGCTCAGCATTTTGTTCCCTCTTTCTCTCTTTCCATCCATTGAAATGTTTTTGCCAACAAGCAGCATGTCACCTTGCTTGGCTGCAATAATTTTAACTTTCTTCCTCTGGCACTTCCTTCTCTCCCTCAAGACAAGGAAATCAAGCAGTTGGGTGTCCGAGATGTCAGAAGTTACAACTGAAGTATACAGAGCACTGTGAATGAAAGAGTAGATCTGCTCCAGGTAATGGAGGACCTCAGAAATTCAGACTGACAGATAATTCAGCTGCTCTTAATGCTGGTAGTGACAGTGAAAGAGGACAGAGCAGTAACTCAATGAGACAGGGACTTTGCCACCTTCACCACTTCACTGCCAGGCCCCAGGTGAGTCTGACACAAGCCCCAGAGCTCTACAACGTGGCATCAACCACGTGCAGTTCTCCCTGCTCAGGCCCTGTGTGCTGCTGCCACAACAGCCACCAGCACTCTGCCCGCTCCGTACCCAACAGCACCTTTCCAAAGAGCAGCTTTTTCCAAAGAGCAGCTTTCCAGGCAGGCACACACCGAGGACTTTGCTCTTTGGACTCTTATCTCTCCCTGGAATGAAGCTCCACCACAGAGCAAGGTCCACCTCGATGCTCACGGCTCTGGGAGAAGCGCAAGAGGCAGGTCCATTAGGAATTCCTGCTCCTCTGGGAAGGGGAAGGACAGGTTGTCTTTACTATGCTGGCATCATCTTGCATCTGTTTACTGACAAAAAAAAGTAAGTCTCTACTAATTACTATTTCATCCTACAGTAACGTGTTCCAAGAGAAAGTCACCGTGGCACTTGGGATGTATATGCCAGAGGGACAGATGGAGAGGCAAGGAAAAGATTAATCATTTTGTGGCACAAAGCCAGTGGTGCTACCAAAACAACAACAAAAAGTTAATTCAGCTTCAGTGCAAGAATGGTGGCAATGCCAGAGCTCACCTAAACCAACCTGCAGGTTTGGCAGTTTGACAAAATACTCAGCTAAAAATACTCACTTTTAAAGTCAGTAACAAGAATGCCTTAAAAAAAGCAACATTTCAAGAACCAGTTTTGAGAATCAAATCATGACCTGGCTCGCAGTGCTCAGAGGAAGCCCAGCCTGTGCTCCAAGCCTCCACTCTTCCACCTCTTTAAGCAAATTGCCATAGCCAAAGCCACAACAGATCCATGAAGCAATTATTGCCCTGCTCTTCAGTAGTGAGCTAACTCAAAGAAAAACACTCAAATACCCAGGAATAATTAATTTACTTCATCCCCTATTACAAAGGATTTGGTAAAACTAAAAATAAAATTTTAAAAACCCCATCAAGAGGAAGACAGGTGTTTTATCACCACTTGTAATAAGATCTGAAATTCTCTTCCAAGCATTTCATAGAGGTCAAAGACAAATTTAAGGATTCCAAGACCATTAAATAAATGACCAAATGTTTCCCCACGATGACTGCAATACAAAAGACAGAATTTCGTGGGAAAATGCTCTTTACAAATGGCTGGATATATAAAGAACAAACTCTTAGCACATTTAACTAGAAATCAATCTTTGCCAGGAAGAGAAAATGGAATAATCAGATGCTTGCACTGTATAAATGGCTGGAGAAAGCAAATGTCTTCAAACTTCTGCACCAGCCTGAGAACAAACCCAACAGAATATACTGCAATATATTACTTCTGCACTCAGCATCACTGTCATACTTATGAATCAAGAATAAAGCTCAGAAGATTTACTTTGTAGTGAGGGTCACCTCTGCAAATAATAACTTCAAAGCTCTAATGGCTAATTAGCCACAATTGATCAGTGTATTCCAATTGCTTCAAGAGCTTTTACGAGTGCCAAGCAGAACAAGTGGCTTTCTTTAGATAAACAAGAATTATTGTTAGTACATACAAGCAGTAACTTAACCAGAACCACAAAATTAACTAAACATGTCCCAAAGGTTTGTTTCATCAAGAAAATCTGGTTTGGACACAAAGAGTAATTCTACAACACCTCAAAGGATTTTGAAAGACTGACATTCAGTGAAGATACACCTCGACATACCTGACTGTACATTCACAAACCAAAATCTTCTATGAGTTACTTCCAGAAGAAGCCTCAGTGTGTATTAAATCACATTTATAGTCACACAAAACCAGAATTTTGTAACACAGATTCTCAACTGAGCATCCATGTCCTCCCACAATTTCTGTACTTCGTCATTATTAAGCCAAATGAAAAAACAGGTTAGATGGGATATTGGGAAGGAATCCTTCCCTAGGAGGGTGGGCAGGCCCTGGCACAGGTTGCCCAGAGAAGCTGTGGCTGCCCCATCCCTGAAGTGTCCAAGGCCAGGTTGGACAGTCTTGGAGCCACCTGGGCTGGTGGGAGGTGTCCCTGCCCATGGCAGGGGGTAAACAAGACAGACTTTAAGATCTCCCCCAACCCAAACCAGTCTATAAACAGAGGCTTATAAATCAACAGGGAACTCAAACCATGTCCACACTCCTTCCTTTATGGGAACATTTCCAAAAGCAGCCAAGAGCCCCCAGAGCACTGACAGCAGTGTCCGGCAGCACCTCAGCAGTGCCCAGAGCTGCAGGCAGCAAGTGAAAGGGCAGCACATCCTGCTCCAAAAATGTAGCATCATAAGGAATAAGCTGTTTTGGCAAGAAAAAAACAAGAAAAAAGCAGAAGTGCTATTTAAGAGATTCTCTCCCCATTTATCTCCCAGCTGGCCAAGGATACGTTAGCCAGCAGTCCCTGGGCTGGAATATTCCACAAGGAGAGGCAAGGCAAGAATAGCTCTGCAGAGTAAGAGCAACTGGAAAAGTCTATCACAGAAATATAATGAAAAGAGATATTCTGTGTCCTTCCTTTGCAATGTACACTATCCTTGACAGACACGAATCCTAAAGGAAGAGTGGACATGCTGAAGAGACTGTGCCTTCAAAAGAAGAACCTATTCAATCCAGGCCTGGGAGAAAAATCAAACAGACAAGAAACAAGCTCACACTACAGGTTACATTAAATGCATTAAAAAAACCCAGAAATCAATAGTGCTTACTCAAAACAACCACTTAGCACAAATATCACAGACATTAACAGTAACTATGGAGAAATATAACTATAAATAATTTACACTGTTAAAATAATTCTTAAATAACTGTAAGATCCAAATCTGTTTGATGTGAAACACCACAGTTACTTCAAGAGCTACGGTGACATTTCCAGTCCTTCCATAACAGGTGCTCTCCTTGAAGATTGAACAATTCCCAGGAAGCCATCAAGAGACAATTCCTAAGAGGCTTTTAAACAGGCCAAGACTTGATGGTTGTCCTTAAACACGACTAAAAGCGAGCAGTGCAAACAAACCAGGCACACTCCTCCCTGACAGCAGCTGCACCCGGGAGGAGCCAGCCTTGTATTTCAGCCCAAGATGCCCCACAGCAGACCAGGGAAGCAATCACAGCTCATTCCAGGGCTGCAATCTTAGTTTTGACTCACGGTGTGCCAACACTTGTCCATTTCCAGGGCACAAAGATCCTCCCATCCTAAATGGGAGTTATTTAAAGCAGTCGATTTGCCAAAAGTTTCAAAGGGCTTTGTTTTGTGTTGGTTTCCAAAAAACCCCTTAAAGGAGGACTGCAGAATGCTGCAGTCACTCCAAGAACACAAAGCCTTCCCACCACCCAAACCAGCAGCATGCCAGACTGTTAAATAATCTATTTACTACTCTCTTTTAGAAGTCTATTTTTGGCAAGTATGTTCCTATACTTAATATGTTGTATTTTCATTATGATTCACTCTAAAAAGTACTACTACACCTCTTTTAGGGCACAGGACACTTGGTTCCCAAACCTAAAGCAGATTTGTACATACAGATACTTTGGGGCTTGAGCATCTTCAAAACTCAAACACAGACATTTCCAGGTGTCATTACATGCAGTTTTTGTAGCACCAAGAGTTCAAAAATTACCCCAAGTCCTCATTCACCTAAACCTCAGTTCTGCAAAGCATTTCTGGCCTTAGAATTGAAGCCATCTCATGGCTGACATACAGAGAGTTAAAACATGAGCAAGAAGCTTAGTGTTCTACTTCCCTTCACACCACAGCAATTCTGGAGTAAATAAAAATCCTTTTCAGTGCAGTAGCAGGAGGAGGATGAGGAGAAGAAAAGGGCATTACCACTCAGAGCCCACAGGCAGAGCTACAGCAAACCCTACTGATGTCACACACAAACAGCCTTCAGCTTCCACACAAAAACCAGCAGGTATTTCCTCCAAACATTCACAAGAAGAAAGGAAAATGCCATTATGCTTTGCCATTCCTTACACTCAACCCTGCAGAGTAAACCAGCAACTGTGGCAATAAGAATCCAGGATTATTTTCTGAGATTGGGGTGGGGAAGCTACATATTGAAACACTTTTTCCAGTTTAAATGTTAATTAAGACAAAGAATAATCTGCCCCTACAAGGTAGATTTTGGTGTGCTCTGTGTAACCTCTTGGACTGAAATTCCAGCTCCCCCATGGAAGTGAGGGAACTTCAAAATCCCAAAGTGCAACTTTCCAACATGATGTTATTTTTTCCTGATGGTTAAGTGCCCCATTTCCTTCAAAAAAGTCTTTTTCACTCGTGGCAGTGGCAGGAGGGGAATGGCTTCCTCTCACTGCTTCCACTGCTGATCCATTCCTCAGGAAGGCTGACACAGTTTATCAAGCTCTACACAATTTTCCAAGTTTCCTGCATTGCCTTTTTTCTAAGGAAACAGACCACTGGCAATTAATTTTCAGATCTTAATATCACCTGCCTTGATACATTTCTGTATGTCCTTCCAATTACAGGATCCCCTATTAAATCACAGCTCCCTGTCAAGCACAAATAATGAAATGCATCTTTTAAGTAAGGGCAAGGTTTTAGAACTGCTAAAAGGTGCAGTCATCAGGAAGGCTCCTGTGAAATCATATCTACATGCGTGATTAGAGTTTATTAAGAAAATTACTATGACAAAGACATTTCCTTCTGACTGAAGTACCCAGGCATTTCGTAACTTCTACACACCAACGTTTCAGTTGGCAGCTTTTCCTCCCTCTCAACATCTGAATCATTTTTTTGCCTGTGTATTAAAAAACCAAACTGTGAACAGCAGCAGGAGATAGGTGAAAGCAATCTGAAAACTGGAAAGAAGTCATTTCAGTCAGTGAGGAATTGGAAGTCTTTGTCATTTTGATAAACCCCAAAAAACACTGTAAATCTTGCTTTTAATCTGTGGCTTCCAAAATAACTGGTGGATCTGTTGGCTGTTCCCAAACCTTCTTTCAGACACACTTCTTAGAAATAAACGCCATTCCACCAAGAAAAACTGAGGAATTACTGGACTGTAATAATACAATTTATGGTTAGTGGCAAAATCCTTAATGTTTGTGCTGTGTTACCCCAGCCAAAGATAATGGCACAATTCTATTCTGAAAAGAGATCCCGCATAATGTAATTTTTGTCAGCTGGATGATAAGCCAAGGCAAGCTCACAGAGAGGTCTTTTAGCAGGAGAGGAATCTGAGCTGAGGTCTGTCCCCACCAAGTCTGTCTGCTGTTTCCTGCAGCCCTGGAGCCAAACTGAACCTTGACACCTGCCTAAGCCAAGGGACTATCGCTGTGAGGATCTTCAGGGCCATTGCACAACTGCAGGTGAGGCTGAACTCGTGGCCCAGCAATAGCAAACAACCCATGTCAGGTGCCAGGAGCAACAGTTGTGGTAAGAGAGCTTTGAGAGTCACCAAATCTCCTCCAGAATCAGCACACTCATCTGTGGAGCACCACTTTGCACGATCATGTTTCAAAACAAAACTGCCTCATTTTACTACCAGTCAGAGGGTTTGGCTGTGGTGTGTTTCTCTGCATTTATAACCTTTTCCTGCCTGGATTGTTGGGAAAGCACACACGTCTCTCCTCAGGGAAAACACCACTTGGGTGCCAGTGACTCAATGGAGCGACCACGGCCGGATCTGGAACGTTACCAGGAGTCCCCTGAAACTGGGAATACTGGGAATGTGATCGGGAGGGCTGTTCGTGTTTGCCAGAGGCATGGCCTGCTGGGACACAGGCAGCTTGGCAGCTGAGCACGGACAACCCCACGGATGAGAAGCAAACGAGCTGCGAGTCATGTTAAAACAATTCTGGCTCAGACAGATGAGAGTCACCAAAGAAAACAGCGGTTTGTTAAAACACACGGGGCTGCAGAGGAAGGAGAACATCTTCAGCCGACTTAATTCACAATCAGCAAGCAGATTTAGATGTGGTACTTTGAGCTGCTCCCCCCATCTCTACTGGGGGATCTGTTTAAATAGTTTGCTCCATTATTTCCCATCACAAACATTCCTTAGCACAGATTCCTCACAACACCGAGACAAACAATGTAACTACACACACCATGTATGTCTTGCACCAGAATCCTTCCTCTTTAGAATTATCCTTACAATTATCTTATTAAATCTATTCAAAATTAATATCCAACACCACTCAGTGAACAACAAAAGGGAGAAAACTGTGAATGTGCTTGCCCAAAGCATTTGTATTATACAGACACCAAGCCTCACAACAACAATAACAGAATCCACTTTTTATAGCTCAACAATAAAAAGGAACACAAGACAACTGGTTATTCTCTTGGTGGAAATAAAAAATGGTTTTACTATTTCCTGAAGTTCACTTCTGGTAAGAGTTCCTCCTCCTCCCTAATCTGAACCTTCTCCTACTGCAAAAAGCAGCTGCTGTGTGGCTGTTTGGACTAAATCAAAGTTGAAAACATGCACTGTTCAAACAAATAAGGCCAATGTAATTTAGAGAAAAAACTCTTCTGAACTCAGAGGAAAAAATTCAGCAGAATAGACCTGGTTTTGTACAGTTGGAGACTCTTTTGAACCTATTCAGATTTTGATACCAATGCAACAGTAACTAGTATCAGCTCCCAGTGGGGCTGAGATACCTACACACAGGTAACAGAACTCACTGGGTGCAAACAGCACCTGGAGCTCTGCATCTCAGCTCTCACCTCCCCTCCTGAAACGCTGCACTGCAAGATCTGACAGCCACATCAGCTGTTCCATCACTTTCTCCCTGCCAGGCACATTCTAGTTTATATCAACACAAATATTTTCCTTGAGAGTTTTCAATAAGGTTACTCAAAATGTACAGTCTCCAAAAGGCAACCCCAAAAAAATCCCCCAAACAACTAACTGATAATGTCATAACCCTCATAATCTGGTATGAAAATAAACAACCATTTTCTCCTGATCTATTCTTAGTTTCAGACTAAGATCTGACCAAAGGATTGAATCTTTTTCTGGGGCACACAGAACTCAGTAATGTTTGATTGAACTTCACCTTTCAGAAAGAAAACTGAATTTGAGGTTGGTTTATTAGTTCTGTAAAGAAAGACACCTTGAAAGGAGCCCTCAGCAAGCTGCAGCTTCATTGCAGTTCAACAGCAGGGGCTTCTTCAGACCATGAGCCATACACCTGCAGGGTTTGCCCTAAGTTCCTGCTGCTGGGTACCAGCATATCCTTCTTGGAGAACCACAACTCTGAAGTTACTGCAGAAAAGGTGATTCCCTTCACAAAGCTGGGTAAGGAAACACGTGGAAGAGAGAACACTCCAGAGCCCTCTCCTCTGAATGGGACTTCACTACTTCTTAAGGGAAAGAGCAGAAGTACCAATTAGGTGAGTCAGTGTCCAAAACTCTTATCTGAGTGCACAAAGGAAGTCTGAGAACCCTATAAAATACAAGGGAACTGTCCAGTGTTTCTCCTGACTTTGCACTGACTTTGATAGCAGTACTGGGACAAGGAGAATGCACCTCAGCAAGAGGCTATCCAACAGCTCAGCTACAGAAACACAACTTCAGGCTCTTGCCAGCCATAGGGAACAGCAGGAAGGCTTCAAATCCCTCATTTGGAAAAGACAAGTTCCCAAAGCCACAGGTGCTATCAGGCACAAGTGCTCATCTCTATGGAAGCAAAGACTATCTGCTCAGCTTTGCTGCTGCTGATCATGTTCCACAGCCAACAATCTTAAAAAAACCCCAAACAACTCTGACAAGATTTTGTAAATGGTTTGAACACGTTTTCGTGACTTAATGGACTTAACAAAAATGCTACAACACAATAGGACAATTCATTGCTACTGGAAGTGACTGTGACAATGTGATCTGTTCCTCTACCCCCATCAAGTGATAATCATTCAAGGAAGAATCCTTCTGTTCTTTAAAGCTGATTTCTTCAAGAACTTCAGCCCAGTCAAACAAAAGCTACCCTTGCAGTGCCATCCAAATAAACAGGGCCACAATGCCACAGGAAAGGAGTCTGGCAGTGAAGGGAGCAGAGATATTCACAGTAGCATGGAAGAGAAGGTTCCTCAGAGGTTTCCAGGTGATCTCAGCATGTCAAAACCACCAATCTTTGGGAGTGTCATGTAAAAACTATTCGATCCTTTGCTCACACCTCTATAGACTGAGCAAGCATTTAACTGTAACCTCTCCAAAACATTTGTCATGATGTCAGCACCTTCTGGCCCTGTGACATTGGGAACTGGTTATTTTCAACCTCCTTTTCCTGGTCAGGATTAGGTTTGTGGCCATCTGAACTCATGCAAGCACATGAACATGAGCTGCAGTTACCATGCTCAGTTCTGCCTTCAAATGGCAAGCCCAGCCCAAAATCAACAATATTGGCTCGTGATGATCCAGATGAAATGAATCCCAGTTACTTCTGAGAACAGGTACAGGGATCAGATTCTGGATATTTTCCTTCTTTTCCTCTTACTAGGAAGAATGCTTATAAAAAACATACCCCAAGAAAGAAAACCAAAAAAAGCAATGGACTTTCCTTGACTAGTCATTTACTAAAATAGAACAAACCATCACAGAACAAGGTTTTGCCCAACAAAACTGATGCCAAATATAAAGGGTCACAAGTCCCACAGACCCATGAATTGGGAAAGCTGGGCTACTGAGCTGTACTTGAGTGAGGCGAGTCAGTGATGCACATCACTCATTTTAAAGGCAATATGAAAATCTGGGTTTAAAAAGTGCTTGTGGATTTATTTTCTGCATTTGTACTTCACACCTCTTTCCTTCCCTTAGGAAACTGCTACAGCCACCACCCAGAGAATTCCCTTCTAGCCTTGTTACACATTTTTAAGCACAATGGCAGCCACATTTTAAGCCTTTGAGCCAAGTTGGACACATTCAATATTAGGCAGATCAGCTCTCTCACCACTTTTATTACAGCCCTTCAAATCTTTTAAGCTGTACACATTAAGTGGAACATCAGGGAACAGGAGGTGAAAAAATGAACTAACCCACATTTTCCTTCAGCAGAAATTTCAGTTTCAGGGTAACAGACAAACCCACTGAAGTACTTCTTCACTTTTCTTAAAAACTTTCCTCACCACTGGAACATCCATAAGAAAGCTAACACACAATCATGGCTGATAATCCTGTTAGGACAATAAACTGGGGGATGGGAAGAACCTGGGAAAGGATACCAAGGCTCAAATGCCTACTAAGGAAAATGGCAAAAGGAGAGGATGCTGCTGCTTGGCAAAAGAAAATTCAGGGAGCCAATGTCTTTCCAAATTGGAAATCCAAAATCTTTGTGCAAAACACTGAGTTCACCCTACTAAGAGAAAATGTGATGTAAATAAAGTAAAACCTGCCTAAGGAAACACAGTGCTTTTAAGCTTTATCTTGTTCAACAAAAGCTGCAGCCCTGGAAAACACCAATCTTCCCAATTTTTTTAAGTTGGTCAAGTTTTTAAAATTGTTTTCTCTTAAATGCACCTTCACAGCACCATCATTTTATCACCCTTTCACTTTTCCAATGTATCCCTTGCTCAGATTAACATGACTTTGCCTCTTGAGCAATATGTTAGCTGAGAAAGTCTGTGTCACCCTCCTGAGCTGGGGAATCCATCTGCAGCTGGAACCAGACTGCGTCTGAAGTCCTTGACATATGGAATTTGTCAGTGCTGGCCCATTCCTTACCAGAGTGGGTTTGTTTAGAACACAGGACCCCAGAGAACCTTCCCCACCAGGCCCTGTCACATGAAGACCTTAAGCAAGTCTCTTTGCTTTGGGGTAATTCTACTTGAGTTGGTTTCCATACAGAGTTAGCAGGTTCACCACAAAGTCGTGCAGTGGCCAGGAGAAATCTACCCCCAAGAATTTAGATTTCTGTAAATCTATAGAAATAAGCGAGACAATTAGAATTTGTCACTCTTCCCACAAATTTCAAAGAAACACAAAGGAAAGATAAGCTGACTCTCTCTCTGTGCAGAGCAATCTGCTCCACACAGCAAAATTAGCAGTTTTGGAGGCTGGAGACAGCTACAGCCAGTTTGAGATGCTCTGACATCCAAAGAGACCACAAGCATCTCTTCCTTAAGCAAAGAGGTCTCCTTCACTGCAGAGAGAATGCTTTTTATGTTTTTTTTTATCTTAAAAAAAATATCTGTACAGAACCCCACAGTGATGTCAGCAACCCTTCAGAGCACAGGACACACTTCCATGTCAGGCAATGCAACTTTTTCACAATTCCTAACACAGGAACAAATTACCATTTACATATTAATAATTTACAGCAGTAACAGCTACTGATGTAGGAAAAGATAAAAGATCAGAGATAAATTTTTATCTTTTTCTACGTATCAGAACATGGTGGGTTTGCCATCAAAATTTCCAAAAGGAACTGTATCAAAGCCACCCAGACAATAGGTAAGACACAAGGCAGGAGGAACAGCAGTCAAAACACTGCTCCAAGCTCACACCCGAAAAGCAAAAAGCAGTAACTGTATCAAGCAGGGGCCAGAGCATTGCCCCATGACAGAGGCAGATCCTTCCAGGGACATATTCCCTGCCCTGATGTGCAGTGGCCACCGAATTGTACTTCTGCTCTTGCCTTTCCAAGAGCTGGCATTAGCTTGGCAATCCATGTGGAATTTGATGTTCCTTCAAAACACATTTGCTACACAGCTGCTGACTGTGGTACTTTACAAGAGGAGCAATTGCTGCATCTCTCTCCTCGCTCCACAAGTGTTTTCACCACGTTCATGTTGCTCTAGAAGATGCTGTTGTCTGGCAGCTGAACTGAGATGCTGCACATGAGGAATCACCTGCTCCCTTCCTGCAGGATTACACTACTCTTTTATGATTCACCCCACTAAGACACTCTCCAACTTTTAACTTCAAGGATGTCTTTTTCAACAAGTGCATTCATGTCTGATTACATGAGTAGGACTGCTTCAGTTCTCTTGCTTTCAGGATATCACCAGTGACTGAAACCGATAGCTACAGACTCCAGAAAGAACAACCCTTAGTTCTTTTACAGAAAAGTGTCTACTACATTTCCTAAACACCTGTATGAAAAAAAAAACAACAAACAAGTGCAATAAATAGAATGCATTAAATGGCATGTACATACTTTAGTCATTGCTCCTGTCTGTGCTGTGTTCAGCCCGGTGTGCCCAGCCATCTGTGGAGATACTTGGGTTAAAGTCTCTGCCAGCACACTGCCTGCATTCCCCTGCATGGCAGGGGCAGAATATTGCATTCCTGCTCCCCTTCCTCTTCCAGCTGCCCCAAGAGATCCATTCATTACCTGCCCTTGTCCTTGCTGAGGCTGATTCATTAAAGTGTGACCAGAATTACTGTTGAGAAGGCTCTGGTGTGTCTGACTGAAATTAGTATTCATACATATCCCAGGTCCAGTCTGTGATGTCGCGGGGCTGCTCGTCACCATGCCCACCGGTTTTTGTGCTTGCGAGTTGAGGGTTTGGGACGCGGGGGGGGTGGGCCCGGCGGTGCTGACTGCCTGCTTGGCCAGGCTGGGGGCAGACGAGTCCCCTGGGTTCAGAGGGCTCTTCCCCATGGCGCCTAGGCTGCCCATGTTGGCGCTGCCCGCCTGCCCGGGCACCGGGGCCGCCACGCCCTGCGGCACGGGGCTGCTGGAGTTCACATTCCCGATCCCTGGAGTCAAGGAGGAGCCGCTGCTGCCCCTCAGGAGCTCCGACAGCTGTTTGTGTTTGGAAGCCGCATCAGGAACGAGGTTCCCACCGCTGTTTAGAAGACCCAACTCGCCATTGGGGATCAGCTCGTCGGGAAGATCATTTTCCAAGTCAAACAAAGATCCAAAATCTGCAAGTGGGAACAGAAACAAGGGTGAGAAAACTTGACAAACAAGCAGCTAAAATACTTCTCATCGCTACTTTGTGCCAGTGTTAACAGTGACAGCACCCAGGTACGTCTTCACCCAAACTCCAGCTGCCAGGAGTGAGGGAGGGTCCCTGTGACAGGACCTGCAGAGTCTTCCAGGGCAGCTGTTGGTACACACTGCGCACACACAACCACACAGGGAAGAGCACTGGCCAACAAGCAGGTTTTTTGGCAAGACTTGACAAGATAAAGCTTAAGAAAACTAAGGTGGCATGAATACAATGATCTAATCCAATCCTTAATTTCCCTTGTTTTGGCTAAAAGATGACAGCAGAAACAACAAGAGATTTTTTCATATTGATTTGTGCTCCCAAAAGAACAATTCCATCACCTTCCCCCCCCCCCTCCTCTGTAATCCCAAGGCACTGCATTTCACCCAGTGATCCGACCTCAGCCTTGTCATTTCTGTGTGCACATGGCAAAGGAACACCTTCCAGCTCGGCTTGGAAGCCTCACCAATGGACAACAACTCCTCCTTCAGCAGACTGACCCCAGGCTCACATAGAAACATGCTTAAGATCAGCTTCTGGTCATTGATTTGTACCACGATCTGCTACCTCAGAAGATCCCAAGATGCACTCAGCATTTTCTCCTTGTAATGCCTCTTGAATCAAGCCACTGCTTAATTCCTGAACTGCTCCAATAATTCAAATTGCTCTGTAAGTGCCCAGCCCTCATTTATCATGCCCAATATTGACAGAGGTAATCCACACACTCTCCAGATGAGCAAAATAAATCAATCAAATCTTCATTAAGCCACTTGAAGGAATAGCTCTTCCTGGCTGGAACATCCAGACTAATAAAAAAGTGGTGGGACTTTTTTTTTTTCTCCTTTAAGGGCAACTCAGGTTCACTAAAATATTTTTTTGCATATCATAAGCAGCATCTGTGTAACTAAAAACCTGAAAGTTACTTCACTGTATATAGGTACTTCCATGGGAAAATAAAAGTTATATATTTGAAGACACAAAGACAAGCACAAGCAATATCAATAGACATCTAAACAGACTAGCCACAATTCACCAGAGTAGCTGTTCAAACCTACAGCCCATCTCAGAAGATTTTTCCAGTCCAAGGACATGATGTAAAACAACCACTTCTCACTGTAACACAAGTGTGTGAAAACTTTATTTTGCCCCCACAAAGCAGTCCTGAAAAACCCCTCACAGTGAGCAACAGAAAAAACTCCACATTTTTTCCAGATTAGAGCAAAGGAAAGTTCTTTACTAAAGAAGGGCATCCCAAAAGCTTCATTGTTTTAAAGTTTAATTCACTCTTCAACCACAAAGAGTTGGTGCAAGACCCAGGCTGCAAAAACGATGTAAGATGGTACACTGAAGAGAAACAACCTCAACACGTAACCTGCATCACAAAACACATCTTGGTACACTTAAATAGCACACATTTCACCAGCATGTGAATTTCCAGTTCAACCTCACTGAAATAAAATTAGTAAAAATGTCCAGATTTACAGTGCCCAGAGAGTTACATCAACAGTCACAGTCAACACAGCCCAAAATGTTAAAGTCTGCCTGCTCTGAGGGTCCACACTGCCATCAGCACCTACTCAAGTCAACAATCCCTCCAAGACTGCATGAGTTGGCCATGACAAGATACACCCCAGCCAAGCACAGACCCCCTGCTCCCTTCCAAGCTGCCAAGGAACAAGCTCATATTTTTGTTACCAAAGTTCACTGAAGTATTTTTAATGTCTCTTACTTGCTGCCTTTCCTTTCAGGTGTTTAGCCCACCTTTCAATTTGTCCTCTGCAGAAGTTCCTGCTGTAGCTGCAGCTTCCTGGCAGTGATGTCCTCACCCCTCCTCCTCCTACCCACACAACCCACCCTGAC
Organism: Formicarius rufipectus; assembly: GCA_013399695.1. NCBI lineage: Eukaryota > Metazoa > Chordata > Aves > Passeriformes > Formicariidae > Formicarius > Formicarius rufipectus. The sequence continues at coordinate 12,284 of VXAU01001201.1, read as the reverse complement.
TGACTGACCCTGCCGCTCTCGGTCTCCTCCGACACCTTTTGCTTCCCCTTCCCTTCCTCCCAGATCTCCCTGGCTTTATAACCACCTCTCACCCTCCTGAGGAAAACCCCCTTAGCTGTTTGGGGTTCAGCCCCAACTGAGTTGAAGTGAGTCCCCAGGGGTGCTGGATCCTGGGTAGGTGCTGGATCCCCAGAGGATGCCAGACGCCGAGCAAGTGCCAGATCCCCCGTGGGTGCCAGATTCCCGGATGGGTACAGAATCCTCGGGTGGGTGCCGGATCCTGGACAGGTACCAGATCCCCCATGGGTGTCAGATCCCCAGTGGGTGCCGGATCCTGGACAGGTGCTGGATCCCCCGGACAGATACAGAATCCCCGGGTGGGTACCAGATCCCTCGGACACGTGCCAGATCCCTCACACAGGTGCTGGATCCCTGAGGGGTGCCGGATCCCCGGGGCACAGCCTGGAATGCCGGGAGGCTGCGGCAGCTGCAGCTGGAGCCCGACCCAAGCCATCTGCCCGTGTGACACCGAGGGTGGGTCGCGGCTGGGACTGCGCCTTTGTTAAGCTGCTCTCGCCATCGCGCCTCGCTCGCGGCTCAAGCTGCACAGCGCTCACTCCAACAACACATCACTCCCAGGAAACGGTGCCTTCCCAACCTTCCGCACCAGAACTGTCCCCGTTTCATCAGCAAGAGGGGGGGGTCTGTGCAGGGAGAGGGGCCGAGGAGTGGCAAAGCCGAGGGAGAAGATGCTGCTGCTGCTCAAAAGGCAGTGTTTTCCAACTGTATTTCAAAATGGGATGCTGGAGCATAAATGCTCGATTTTTTGGTCTTGCTTGGCTGGCTGGACTCTCTCAGTATTGCCAGAGCCAACCAGTGGAAATGTTTTTGCAGTTTACAGAAAGACTGAAGCAAGTACTTGGGAATACTGCCTCTTAAAACCTGAAATAATCCTGAGCTCCTGCAGGAAAGCTGTACATTAAAGTTAGGCAAAGAAAACATACAGCTCTTCAGCAGGAAAATAAAAAGCAGGTAAGCAACTTAGCAGAGTGGTTGTGTAAAAATTCACCAAGAATTCTAATGTTCATGCAATGATTAATCATCTTTTGTATTTAATCAGTCATACACATTAAAAACAGCTATACACAGCCCATTTTACAACAGTTATAAAATACAACAGAAACCAAAAATCTACTTGAGCCTGTCTGCAACAAATCCATAAAGATAAGAGCTTGTCTTGCAGTTATAAAAAGAATAAATATATTTACACACATATAAAAATCCGCCATAATAAGAATACAGCCTATTTCTACTGACAGAAAAATGAAAAGCAACTGCAGTCCCCCAATCCTCACAAGAAGAACATAATTGATCCCATTTTCAATGCTTCAACTATTTCTCAAAGGCAGCTACCAAGAGCCTAAAAATCAAGGGATGCCTTTGCCTTATGTGCAGTTACCTGAAGCAATGCTCAGGGAACACCTCTGCTGGAGAGTCCCACCAGAACCACCCAGCTCTGAAGCTGCTTCTCCCCTCTGAACTGCTCTCTGAGCACACAGAACAACAGGAAAAGTGATCTGGATTTTAAAGGAGAACAGATTCCCTGAATTCAAGGCACCCCCCCCTCTAGTTCAATGCTCAGGAAGCAGCAGAGCTGACTGAGGCTGTGGAGAATCACTCACAGTGTCTTGTCTCTAACACAGCACTTCTTACCCTAAACCTCACACTTTTCATTACCTCTGCTGCATAAAACAGAATGTCCTCACCAAAAACCAGAGCTGACAGGATTTTGGAAAGGCATGGAAAAGCACTAGGCAACTACCACCCCCCCACTCTTTCCAAAAGGCTCTTTCTCCAATTTGAGCAGTCTCTGTTCTTGAAGAAGCTATTTTCACACATAGAAGATAACCACACTGGAGACACTTTCTCTCCTAATTTCAGTTTTATGAGCTTAAATGTTACAGTTTTCTGCCTTCCTGGACAACACTTTCAGAAATCAGAGTAAAAAAAAAAAAAAAGATGTTCTGTTTCTTTCTGAGTCTTCTGAGAAGACAAAAAAACCCAAAAAAACAAAACAAAAAACCACAAAAAAACCCCACAAAAACAAACAAAAACAAAAAAAACAAAAACAAAAACCAACAAACTGTGCTGCATCCTCAAGGCAGAACATTCTCATCTGTATGACTGTTTGTGACTGTCATTGGGAGACTCTTAATACACATATATATTCAATCAATTAACTTGTTTCAATGTCACCCTTTTTCCCCCCTTTAACTCAGCCTGGAGAGGTGACGAACATTTTAAGGTGTTTCATTATATGACCTATTATCTTACACAGCAAGCACGAGGAGAACTATCAACTTCAGTTTCATTTTTTACTGCACAATCTCTGTTTGAAACCTGCCAGGGAGTTCTCCTGTCAGAGCCCAACTGCCCAGGCACAGAGCAGGCACTGGAGTCCCACTGCAGTCCAGAACACAAGCAGAATTTTCACTGTGCCTCTCTTTCATGCCATCATAGCTGTTACATTTCAGTGAGCCCAATTTTGGTTTGTAAGGCTTCTTTCAATCACACCAGACCCCAGCAGACAAAGCCTCAACAGTTCAGAGCTCCAGCCATTCCCTAAAATTCACTGTCAGGTAGTTCCCCTCAATAGCCACACTGTTTGGTGCAGTCAGCAATTACCACCTCTATTCCAACCTCCTTTGGAGGTTTGAGGATTCTGTAATTTATTGTTTCCTAAAAGACAATTACAGCATTTAATGTTTTAGAGCAATTAAACAACATATTCATGGAAAACATAAGATTTCCAGTAAGAAGACTTTAGTGTCTTTACCTAAGTAGGCAGGGAACAATTGTGATGCATCTGACCTTGACTTTCAGCAGAGCAGCAACACTTCTTCAGAACAAGATGTTTAACAACCTGGTTGAAAACGAGGGTGATGAGAGACCTGGCTGGGTCAAGAAGACCCAGCTGGGTGGAGGAGGGTGAGGGGGAATGATATCCAGCAGCAGGGATCTGGGTGAGTCCCAGCAACTGATGGGTGCATAACGAGAGATGTGAATATTTAACTGAATTTCATCCTGCCTGATTATTTGCACGGCTCTGCATTTGGGATGACAAAGGAATATGGTCTGGTTTGCTCATTCCTAAGTCAATGGACTGGTCAAAATTCAAATGTGTTGATCCATGGAAACGAGCCTGACCTTTTGGAATTCTTGGTACTTGCCCTCTAGGAAACTCAATGGACTCATTCTCATGGCACTCTCCTGCTCACAGAGCCACAGTCACTGGGGTTGAGAGGGCTGTCAGGAGGTCTGTCTGCAGCCCAGCCCCTCGGGCACTTGCTCAATTCCTCAGCCTCACTGTTAGTCCTTAACTAAACTCACTCCAGCTCCTTCATGACCTTCCCAGTGATGGAAGGGAGCTGACAAGGCTGCAGTTGCCTTTGCTAGAAGCTCTTCTTGAAAACTGGTGTAACACTTGCCTTCTGCTTTCCTGTGGCTGGGATTTTAGGGATAGGGGGATTGTGAAGGAAGCATTTGCTCTGCCACAATTCCTTTGCAACTTGCCATCTGGCAAAGCACGACTCTCCTCCATAAGATGAAGCCATTCAGGGTACACACATGCAACTAGGCAGAAAATTCCCTAAAATCAATTATATTAGATCCATTTTGTGCACTCCAATAACTCAAGGGCACACTATCACCTTAGAATCGAGTTACTCTGAAGCACCTTCAAGCTTCTAAAATCTCCCTCAGTCTAATTTGGTAAAACTTCAGCAACTAAATGACTTTTCAAAACCAAAGCTCCTTAGACAGAGCAAACAAATCATGAAGCTCACAAAAAAGAAGAGGTTCTCTTCTAATCCCTACTGCAATGTGGCCAGTATTACTGACTTATTTTAAAACTGCTCCTGACACTAGCCCCAACACCACACACACAAGTCAGGATGGGGAAAAAGCACATATCTATAACCTTTATACCCCAACTAATGTGTATGATAACAACTACCACCTGATACAGGAAAGGTCAACTATTCTGTCCCTGGCTTCTTCCTCACCTCCATCAAAGTGGTATAAACAGAGATCCTTCCTTGGCTACATCAGGTTCAGTTCTCAGCCTCTCTCCACTTCCACACTGTGTATCACAATGTCATAACCTCTGCTGTGCTTATCCAAATTGTCTCCACCAGCTCTACTTTGCTGTGCTTGTAATGAAAATACAATCTGTGTTAAAAGTCTAGAAAAACCCAAGACAGTGGCTTCTTTCAGGAATAATCCCTGTTTTCAGACCTCCCCTTCCATAAAAATTGGATTACTTGAATGTTTCCCCATCGATCACAAAGTAGTGTATAAGGGCACATGAAATGCACCTGGCACTGAAGTTTATATAAAGAAACAAATAGGAAAAATATTCACATAAGAAGTTGGTCTCTCATGTCTTCCCAAAGGCCAAAGGGGAATAAAACCAAAACAACCCCCAACAAGAGTACTCATCTGTTCTTGGAAGCATCAGATGGCAAACAGTGGATTGACTTCGCCTCCCTCCGGTCCTGCAGGGCCTCTCCAAAACCATTCTTCCTCTTTTCCTAAGGTGACCTCACTATCTTGACACTGTTGTCATGTCTGCTCTTGTGAGGAACTTTAAATCCCACCCAGCAGATTCCCCAACACAAAAAGTGTCACAGCACACGTGGCAATGGGGCCAACACTGTCACTGACCAAAAGGCTCTGGGAAATTTCTTTGCCACAGGAAGAGAAACCTGGACAGAAGGAAAAGGAGGCAAATGATCTGCCTAGGAACACCACACTGGGAACATCAGCTTCCCATTCACAAGATCATCTTGATGAAGATTAGATATTTTGAGGATCTTGGAGCACATTAACAGAGGCAGGACTGCCTTCTCATCCTATCACAAACATCTTGTCTGTTGCCCTAATTTTACAGTTGACAGAACATTTAAGTTGACACTGACCCTTTAAAGAAGAATCATCTGAGAATCTGGTAATTAACAGTGGGCACTTGGTTCAGGCAGCATGAAATGCAGGGTCTGCACCAGACCAGTGTCTGCACAGGAATGCCCTGAAATGGTTCTCCCACACCTGACAGAGCCACTGCTCCCCTCACAGCTGTGCCACCCTCGATGCAAAGCTGGAACAGAACCAGTAGATAACTCACAGGGACATGAATTATCCTGACAAACAAACTTCAACTGTGCCATTCCCTGGCTACTGACTTCTCAGTAAATATACTGGCAGCAAAGGTGGGTCAGACTTTGAAGTGTTCAGTCCCCACCTTCCCCACAACGCCTGCGAGTGCCGGTGGTGAGTGCTCAGTTTGGCTCAGGCAGCTCCCACTATTCCTTCAGCTACACGAGTCCTTCCCATGAAGTTCCCACCCTAACTCACCTTCTCCAACAGAACCAGAGGATGGGCCTATTCTGTGAAAACTACAATAAATAAATATGTACTTGAACTAAATATTATGAAAGAATCAACCAAGCAAAAAAAGCTAAGCAAGATTACCAGGAAACAGGCAAGTGTTGGGTCTCCTTTATGATGTGTAATAGCTGCAAAAACTGTGTTTCCCTTCTTTTTAATGCCACTTTCACCTCCCTATTTCTGATACCAAATTTAAGTGAAGTGTCTTTTGCTTGGCAACTCAAATTCAGCTGTACAAGACCATACATAACAATATAAACCAAATACATATAAGGAAACAACAGCAGATAAGTACTTAAAACCAATGGTTTTTGTACATTTGTCTAAAAAAAAGCTTCCAACTGCAACTGACAACCCAAAAAACCCCAATCTCCTCACAAACCTACTTTACTTTAAAGCACTGATTTCAGTGAGATGAGGCTGTTTTGAATAACTCTCATTAATACTTTCCTTAAGGGAGTTTATGAACCTTAGGAAAGAGCTTCACAGCTACTCCAAACTAGACTTCTGCTGGGTACTTACTGAATTCAGGTCTCTTGGTAATTCCCCCAGTCCTTTTCCCTGTGAGGTGAAACTACTCCAAGGCTGCCACAGAAGTGATGTCACATCAGCAACACCCACTAACTCAGCTTCCAGGGCACCCATGGGGGCAGAGTGAGCAGCTCGTGCTCTTCAGGGGGCACACACATGGGCAGGGTTGCAATCCAATATTCCACTGCACTTCTCCCTCTGCAAAGAAAGGATCCAGCTCCACTGCCTGGCTCAGCCATGCTCAACTGCAGCTGGGAAATGATGTCTGCCTGTGGGATTGGGAGGCACATCACCCAGGAAGGACAACCGCTTTGGACAACTCTGGCTTCCTGAGGAAGATCCCACAACACTAAATGTGATAGGCAGGGAAGAAGATTATTTTACAGACTTAGAGATATGTAAACGAGAATTTATCCACACACATAGTTATTGCAAACCAAGGATACTGTATTCATCCAGTGTCACCAGTAATATCCTTATTTCTCAATGGTGGCGAATAAGAAAGGGGGAAAGGAAAAGGGAAGCTTTGGAAGAGTGTGTGTTAAGGGATTTAGATTCCAAGCTGTAACTGTCAATGCTAAGAGAAGTTTCAGTTTTCTTTTTAGTCACACTTTGATTGTGCACAATGCCTACTGGTATTTGTTGAGGCATTTCTATTAAGAGTTTTCTAAATAAGTGATTTAGATGCTCTCTGTATCACAGACATCTGAGAAGACAGATGGAAAACATAACATATGTTAAAAGGAAGATTTACAAAGCAAAAATTCTTGAAAGTGTAAACCAAATTAGGGTGCAAGTGTCAGATTTCTAAGCTGTCCCACATGCTTTGCCACTACATAGGCAGAAATACCAAAATTTTTCAAACTCTGCTTTTCAATTACCCCTTCCACCCTGACTTCACACTGACTTGCAGTATTTTGCTAATAAAGTGAGGACTTTTGTTCATGTTCTTCTCTATTAGCAGGTAACAACAGAGTAAAACACCTAATGAAGATAAAAACTAAGAATATGGACAACTTTTTAACGTGAAGCTGCAGGCGTAATAACAAAACACAGCATGTTGCTGTAGAAATTATGGCACTGGACAATGACTCCAAAGAATGTCCAGCGAGAACAGAAAGTGAATCATCTGCAGCAGAAAACTGGGAATCATTTCACAAGCTACCAAGAGATGTCTGGACTACAGTGAAGAGTGACCCCCCCAAGCACAGCCTCTGTTCCTGCCTGCTGCTGGCAGGGCCTCCCGGAGCTCTGCATCACTGCACAAGACAGTATTTACTGAGTTAATTTTAAGTCATAAGAGGGAAGGAATCAGTTTGATAAACTCCCAAGTACATGGGCAAATATCACTCAAAAAAGGACTTTAAAACAGAATGGGCACAATGGAAGGACTGTGGACTGTCACATATGATCAGGGTGGCAGATCACCTGCTCAACTTTTCATCCCATGCAGATGGGAGTGTCAAACTCCTTGGAAAAAATCTATAAAAGCCCCCAAATACTGGGAAAGTACATAATATCCTGCTATCAGCAATGCTTCAGGAATTGGTAAGAATTAGCTGCACTAGACTCCCTAAATGAGCCCATGTCTAATCTTAAAATCTCCTGTTCCACATCACAACCGCTGGCACCAAGTTATGCGGGTCAGTCACTCCGGGTGAAAAAGAAAATAACCAGCTTGTATCAAACTTACAGCTCAAAGTAAACATTCCTGCTTGGCATCCTCCTTTACCATCCACTACCTCCTGTTACATGTAAATACTCAGCCTTAAGAAACAATATAGCCATGGAATAGCCCACAAGAAACAATACCGCCGTGAAATATGCCACCGCGTTTTTTCCCATCCCAAGTACTTATGGTGCAAGTTCCACAAAACAGGACATGCCCGTTGAATAATTACAACTGCACACACTCCTTCACCTACAGCTTTTCAGAAGATGCATTTCTTCCCCAAATTCTCTGCTTATATGTCTGATCATTTAATGGAATTACCCTTTTCCTTGTTCCAGGGAGAGGCGGAGGAAGCACAAGTGGAGCTGCAATTCTTACTGTCACAGCACATGAGCAACATTCAAGTCGTGCACATGCCCCACAGAACAGGAGCAGAGCGACTGCACAGCTTCCATGAAGCTTCTCAGTCACACAGCAATGGACCCTTTAACACATCCACACTAATGCTTCCACGTGCCCAAACAAAATCTGGTTTGAGCTCACCGAGACGTCACTCCATCCGAAGTCTCGATTAAGAACGCCAACACAAGCTTAGAAACCCTCCTTAAGCTCCTTTGGTTTTGTCCACCTCTTTTAAAATGAAAGCCTAAGTGCACTGCAACGCACCTCTCAGGTTTTTGGCAGGGGAGCAGGAGCAAATGAGGCTGTGCATCGACAGGGGCTCCCTTCTGAGGAGCTCTGTAGCTGGCTGGGAGGCAGATGGAGATCTGCTTATGTCGGCAGATAGGACGGCACGTGTGGCAGGGCCAGCTCTCCCCGGCACCAAATCCTGCATGCCAACACAGGGGCTGTGGGAGAATGGGAGTTACCAGGCATGGTAGCCCACAGATAGTAGCCATGCTGCTAAATCTGGGTGAAAAAAATTATTTAAAAAATCAACAAAATCCCCACACGTGAGAAGGTATGAGGTGAAAATCCGGTTCTAATGAGTTTTTGAAGCTGCTCATCTCACCTTCTTCCCAACTTCGGCTCCTGGAGGAACTTGTTAGCTCCTGACACCGTCAGGGACACCCTCTGCACTGGCCCAGATTACTCTGTCGTTTCTGGAACTGGCACAGCTCCACAGCAGCACAAGCTGCAGGGAACATAACAAATGACTTCAGTGCAGCCCAGACCCCCACCTGCAGAAGGGACCACGGCCCAGGGGCACCTGAGCACCTCCAGCTTTGCTGCTGCTCCACACAGACGTGTTCCATGCAGCGCTCAGCCCAAGACCAGCTCAGGAACAATGTGAGGTCTCTGTACGTTCTGCTGGAGGAGCAATGCCAGCAACGTACAAAATAATCACGACACTCGGCCTTAAAATAATAACACGCTGCCACAAGCAAAGTTACTGTATTTCTACTTTTTGTAGGAGTCCCTTGTTTATTCTGGCCCGTGCTGGATGAGAACATCTCACAACAGCCACAGAGGAGACAAATGTTTAGGTATGAAAACAACTGTGTATCTAATAAAGGAGTAATGAGACAAAAGCACTACTCCTACCTGGCTAGACAAGGAAAAATCTTTCTCACGGACATTTTAGCACAGAAGTCAGCTTGTTCAACACAGCACAGCTACCAGTCTTAACCTTCCTTGTTGATATAAGGAGCAGCACAGCGACTGCAAAATGGGACTATCATGAAGCTTAAGGACGGTCACAGCACCCATTCCTGCCAACCTTTCATCTCTGCTCCCTTCTCCCAGAGCAGACATTAGATTTAGCTTCTTGGCTTTAACAGGAAAGGCTGTATTTTCAGAAGGTAAGCAAAGCAATTTCAATGGCACAAACTTTGCCCCGGTAAGCTGAGGAGCTATTTTTATCAGAAAGATTAAAGGCAGTTGAAACTTACCCTGACAAAAGAAGTTGCTTAACACCACCGCATCAAAGCATCAAGAGAAATATAAACAAGGAGTAGAAGTTGCTTTCTGCCGAGCTCGGGGCTGCCATCAGACCCTCGGCGAGCAGCACTGGCAGGCTGGGAGCTGAACTGCTCAGCAACAGCAGGGCCCAGCCGGGCCCGACGGGGCGCCTCTGAAAGCACCTCCCCAGCAGCCACAGCACCCAAGGGTGCAGAGTTACACTGCCACTACAGTGCTGGTCACCCACACACAACTCCCTGCTCATCCAGGGAACGAGCCTCAAACCCACCACCCCAAGCTCCTCCACTTTCCAGGCTGCAACAGAACTTTTCCATTTCAGCCACGGCACCAGAGCAGCCGGGTTTAGGTCCAGGAGCAGGTTTTTGACAGCAATCACTGCTTAAACTATTTGTACCACCTGCTACAACACACAGAAACCACCAGTGACCCTTCGACAAGCAGCACTAACTGCTGGCAACAAAGCTGAAAGTGCTTTTCCTAGCAAAATCCCTGAGTGAACAAACATCATCCGCACTCTCGGCAGAGAGATACTTTTGCTTGTAGAACACCAGGACGCCGACAGAACTCCAGGGACACACTTGTCCAAAATACAGCTCGGGGTCTGCAGTCCCCGTGACCAGAGGCCCCCTCAGCCCTGTAGAACTTTCTGCAGATGCTGGAGTTCACACATCCAGCACTGCACACAGCTCACCGAGACACACGAGAACTTGCTGAACAGGACGTAATTAAGGTTGAGGCATTCCAGAACAGACCGAATGAACTTCAAAAAAGAAAGGAAAAAAACCCCCAAGACACCTCTTCAAACACCTTTCACTGGCTACCAGGAGAGCCCAAAATGTCTGGCTGGAGACTTAGAGAAAAACTGTATTTCTCCGGAGTTACTGTGCAGCATTTTGCAGCAACTTGTGTATCAGCCTCCGTATATTCCACTGTTTCTATGAAAGGGATGAACGTGGTGCAATCACAAGACCTCACCTAGATACTCCGACAATTCTTACTCTCGATACTGTTTCTTTCTCACTTGTTTCATTTATTTGTAAACTGAGACGAAAAGGATACCATAAAAAGCCGTAAAGGACTGAAACATCTATAAACTATTGCCAAATGCAGATTGAGCAAGCCGAAAAAAAACCCACAGAATTTATCAGCTCAATAATAGTCATCATTTTGTTCAATCTGTGAAAACACAGCAGGAGTAGCACGATTGACTTATCACTGTCCCTTTCACAAGATTCATTAATCTCTGAAAGCAGAAATGCAAGTCCAACACACTTCATGTTCCTCTGAAACCACTGGTTCAGTGATTGAAAGAGTGGAAGCACGGGGAGACGTCAGTCCACACACACACTCCTGCGCACACACGTGTGTACTTACAACAGGCAAGCTCTTACTGCAAATGGAACATTTTGATGCACCTTATTATCTACAAAGCCATCACAACTGAAGAAAAAGGCGCTCCGGAGACACAACAGAACACACAGACCCCACTGCCGCCCTGCCGGGGATTTCGTCACACAACCAACCCCCCGACTTCAATTATTGTCTGGAAGTCGTTTGGGTTTTAAAGGAAAAATGCTCCCAAGTGTTTGAGTGAAGCACCTTAAACCTGAGTCGCAGGTGGGGAGGCAAAAAAAAAAAAGCAAAGTATTCATTGGGGGATGGAATCAGAAGGTCTTTTAAGGTTCTTTCCAACCCAAACCATACTATGATTAAGAAGCTATTAGGGAGTTTTTATTCCATTGGGTGTCACATGTAGGGGCCCACTGGAACAGCCTGTAGAGGACTGTCAGCTGGGGGTAATATGTGGGTCTTCAGGAACAGACAGAAACCTTGGTCACCTTTCCAAGGAGCCACCTAGAGCTTTAAGCTGAAGGTTAGATTTAGATTAGATATTAGGAAGACATTCTCCCCTGTGAGGGTGGGCAGGTCCTGGCACAGGTTGGGCAGAGAAGCTGTGGCTGCCCCATCCCTGGAGGTGTCCAAGGCCGGGTTGGATGGGGCTTGAAGCAACCTGGGCTGGTGGAAGGTGTCCCTGACCATGGCAGGGGGCTGGAATGAGACAAGCTTTAAGGTCCCTTCCAACCCAAACCATTCCACGATTCTACAAGAAGCAGAACGGCCGGCGCTTCCCACGCCGGGCCTTTCTCCTTCCCTACCCGCACCCCCACTCACCTGCGCACCCCCATCATCCAAAACAGGAAGACGACAGAGGAAAAGAAGGGAAACCCCAACTCAAAAAAAGGAAAAAAACAAAAACCACCACCAAAAAAACACCGCCTCTTCCAACCGCTATTTATAGTCGGGACGGTACTTGGCGANTATAGTCGGGACGGTCCTTGGCGACCGGGTACCGCCCGGTAACTTCGGCTGCGAGAGGCCCAACCCCCCCCCGCCGGCGCCGCGGCCGGGCAGGCCGTGCCCCCGAGCGGGCCCGGGGCCGTGGAGGGGTCCGGGGGCCGCGGCGGAGCCCCGCCCGAGCCGTCCCCGTGGCCTTACCTGTGCTATCGCTGGCGGAGAAGCCCGGCGAGTTGAGCTTGGCTCGCTTGGGGTTGGGCGGCCCGTCGAGTAAGTTCTCCGCCATGGCGGCCGAGGCGGCNAGGAGGAGGACGGGGCGGGGGGGTGCGCCGAGCTCGCTGTCCCCGCTCGGGAACCCAACAGCGCCGCTCAGTGCCCGGCCGGCCGCCCCCGCTCCCCCATGCCGGGCCGCCGCAGG
>VXAU01001199.1:0-27633 GCA_013399695.1 Formicarius rufipectus | reverse complement strand
CCTCCCCTTCCCCTCGCATCCTTGGAAGCAACAATTAAGCAGCTCTGGGATAAAACACACAGCCCTCGGGAGCACGGGGGCATTGCTTCAAGAGATGGCAAGGCAGGCAGCTGCACCCCTCCTTCCCGGAGTCCTCCTCCTCCTCCTCTCCATCCTCCCGGCTACTCAGCAAGGAGGTAAGGAACGAAAAGACTTGAATCCCTTACTCCCGGCCAGCGCTTCGCCCCGCTCCTGCGGGGACCCTCGCAGCCCCCTCCGGGCAGCTCCACGCCTGCCCCGGCTGCGTGGCCCCGAGGAGGGACTGTCACCCACCCTGCCCTGCCTTGGGTTCACCCCCGAGGGTGGGTGGGCAGCCCTCCCCTCCCGGCTGGCACCTCCGCAGAGGGCTTTTTGCTCCTGAAGCCGGCGGGTGGTTTGTGCCGTGCCCGGGTGGGACGGGATGTCACCGAGGGTGGTGACACGGGGCACTTGTCGGGGGGAGGCTCCGTGGTGCTGCGTCCTGGCGAGAGGCTTGGGGACACGAGAGGCTTGGGGACACGAGAGGTTTGGGGACACGAGAGAGTTGGGACACGAGAGGCTTGGGGACACGAGAGGCTTGGAGACATGAGCGACTTGGGGACACGAGAGACCTGGGGACACGAGAGACTCGGGGACACGAGACTTGAGGACGCGAGGCTTAGGAATATGAGAGGCTTGGAGACAGGGGAAGCTCAGGAACATGCGGGCAGAGCTCTGGGGTTGGCCACCAGACTCCCACGGGGCTGGGCGGAGGAGAGGGGAGGTGTCCCCGTCGCCCCCCGGTGCGGTGGCAGTGCGAGCTCGGGGGGCAGCGCCCCGCAGTCGCTGTGTGAGAGCCCCTGCGCGGCGTGGGTGGCCGTGACAGCCGCAGAGCGGCTCGACCCACCCGAATCGCAGCCTGGGGGTGCCTGGGGTGGCCACCACCCCATTGCAATCGTGTACCCAGCGCCGGGTCCAGCCCCAGGGGCTGTGTGACACCGCGGCCGGGGCGGGGAGGTGACAGCCAGCGCAGCAGGTGACACAGCAGGTGCCTGCCCGGGGTCGGGCTCTGAGCTCCCACCGAGGCGGGGAGAGCAGCGGAGCGCAGATTTAGAGCCCACTGCGGCGGCCAGAGCGGCTGTGAGGTGGGCACAGCACCTCAGGGGTGGCACAGCCACCTCTGAGAGCCGGGAGGTTGTGCCACTGAGAGCGTGCGATGGGCAGAGCCACGGTCGCGGTGGGGAGTGAGGACCGGAGGAGGGGAGGGGGCAGGACCCCGTGAGCAGTGCCAGGGCTGGGTGGGCACCGAGGCAGCCACAGGCTGGGCCACCCCTCAGCAACTCCACGTGCCTGGACCCTGCAGCTCCCTGCTCTGCCCTGGTGTGGGGAGGTCCCAGGACCCCATCCGTGGGCTGTGCCCCCCTGGCTGTGCAGACAGTGGCACCCCAGAGCTGGGCAGCTGCCTGTAAAGCTGAGCTGCCGTCGGTGCCTGGTCCTGGTCAAGGTGCTGGGGGGGATGTGCTCAGTCCCAGGGACCCTCTGTCTCCAGCAGTGATGTTCTGTGCTGGCTTGCTGAGCCATGGTGGCTTTGGTCCCCACCTGTCAAACAGTGTCCAAGTGGGATCGGGCAGCAGTTCCTGAGCAGTTTGGGAATGCTGGCCTGACTCCAGGACCCAGCTCAGTCTCCAGGGGTGTTTGCTGGTTTGGGAAGCAGCTCACTGAGAAGGTGGCCCTGGCCCTGGAGATGGTCCCTGTGCTGGTGGGACCCTGGAGAACGCTCCCCCGTGGAGGACTGACCTGGTGTGCCCGGCTGTGCTCCTGGCATGCCAGCCCTTGGGGACAGAGCTGGGACAGAGGCACAGCCAGTGGCACGGTGTGGGGACATGCCAGGGTGCTGTGGGAGGCACCTGTAGAGGGCTCAGGGCGGTGTCCTCCAGCACCTGCTGTCTTTGCAGCTCCAAACCAGCCTGGCAGGAAAAGGACCCCTGAGAGATCCCAGAATCGATGGGGAAAAGGAGGGACCCTCCTTCACATGCAGACTGTCCCCTCAGAACACTGCCAGCAGTGGGTTGGGATCCCCCTGGGGTTCTGTCCCCTGGAGATCAGAGATCTGCCGGGCACTGTGGGCACCTGCCAGGCAGGACACGGGTAGTGTGGGGAAGCTGCTGTGCCTTTCCCCAAAGGTGCCAAGTGCTGTGTGTCTCAGTGCTTAGAGCCAGGCATCCATCCCTCAGGGCTCCCATCCATCCCTCGGGGCTTCCATCCATCCATCCCTCAGGGCTCCCACTCCTCCCTCAGGGCTTCCATCCATCTCTCGAGGCATCCATCCATCCATCCATCCATCCATCCATCCATCCATCCATCCATCCATCCATCCATCCATCCATCCATCCATCCATCCATCCATCCATCCATCCATTCCTCGGGTCTCCCACCCCTCCCTCGGGGCTTCCCGTGCAGAGCACAGGGGATCCCCCACCAGTGACACCCACAGGAGGGACAAGAGGGACCCCGGGGATGTTCCAGCCCTGCAGTCTTTGGGGTCCCAGGGGGCAGCTCCGGGGGTGCAGAGAGGTGGGCGCTGGGTGTGCTGGCATCCAGCCTGGCGCTGTGGGGACCCTCCGAGGGCACCCAGGGTGCTCTGTGATGGGGCTGGGATGGCATCTCCCCTTCCGAGCCGGCCTGCTGGGGCTGCTCCCTCCCCAAACAGCTCCCAGGGTGTAGCTCATCCGCCGGCGCTCGGAGATGAAAGCTGGAGCTTCAGGGGGGCTGGAGAAGAGCCAGGCTCCCGGCAACCCCCCCTGCTCCCCCCGAGCTGCTACCAGAGAGCTCGGGCCGGGATGCAGCATAGCTTCAAAGTCGCTTGGAGACTGAATGTTTCCATAACTTTCTCCCGAGAAAAAGAAAACAGCAGAAGGAGAGAAGAGGGGAAACGCTGGTGGTTCCACGCCGAGGCTCCTCCGGGAGCGGGTGCCCACGGGGAGGGCGGCGAGCTGCGAGCTCCGGCTGCCCGGGGAGGGTGGGAACTCGTGGGTTGTGGTGGATCCTCCAGCCTGGTCTTGGTCTCAAAAGCTGTGGAATAGAGCAATGACCTGTCTTTCTGGCTCGTGGAGCCGGCTGCAGGAATGGTGCAGGCAGGAATGGTGCAGGCAGGAATGGTGCAGGCAGTGGTGCAGGCAGGAATTGTGCGGGCAGTGGTGCAGGCAGGAATGGTGCGGGCAGAAATGGTGCACGCAGAAGTGGTGCAGGCAGGAATGGTGCAGGCAGGAATGGTGCAGGCAGTAATGGTGCAGGCAGGAATGATGCAGGCAGAAGTGGTGCAGGCAGGAATGGTGCGGGCAGAAATGGTGCACGCAGAAGTGGTGCAGGCAGGAATGGTGCAGCCGATCCCATGGGAAAGCAGCACTGACAGTGGAACTGTGTGGATACCACAAACAGTGACCCGTGGGATGAAACTATGGGAGAAAAAGGCCCATTTCCATAAACAGGGAGACTCCACATCTGCTCTTGAGCACCTTCACGGGTCAAACCTCGCCACAGCTCGGGTTGCACGTGTGGGTGGAAAATTCTCCTGCCCCTGGATTGAGAAGACATCCTTGGGGTGGGTGCTGGAACACAGGGGAGCAGCACCATGCTCTGCAGGCTTACAGCCAGCCTGGCCCAGGGGACGAGCTGGGAGCCTGGGAAACCCCCCTCTGTGGGTCCTGGCAGGCTCAGGCCAGGGGCAGAGGCAGCACAGAGCTCCTTCAGTGCAGGGAGACTGGTGACTCAGTTTTCCCTTCCCCATGTGCCAAGGGAATGGATCTTGAGGACAAGTGGGGTCATGCAGACCCCAAACTGGGCTGGGGGCTGCTGGCCCTGAGGCTGGGGAAGGACAGAGCCCAGCCAAAGGGGGATGGCTGTAAGACTGGTGTGGTCAGAGTGTAGCTGGTGCTGAGATGGGCTGTTGCCAACACTCGTGTGTGATGTTGCTGCCCGTGGGGGGAATCTGGAGAACCAAATAGGATAAAGACCCCCCAGCAGTGCCTGCACCAGGGAACAGCCCCTGAGCTGGGCCATGGATGAGAAGCTTGTAAAAGAGCTCCCAGAGAAGTGCAGAGCTGGCTGTGTTTGGCAGCAGAGTGGTCAGGAAGAGCTCCTGAGTGAAAGGCTCAGCTCCCCAAAGGCACATGGAACCCTCCCACACTCATCCTGACGACCCCCAACCATCCAGGCTCTGCCAGGTCATGCTGACCCCCTCCACCTCCTGATCCGGGTATGGAGAAGGCTGATGAACTGGCACATCCCCCAGAAGGGGCTGAGGCACTGGGGTGAGCACTGTGTCCTGACCCTGTGGTGGCATCTGAGGGGTGCCTGGGGAGGGGGCGGTCACAGTGCCCACCCAGTGGGACCCTCCTGCCAGGATCCACCCGGAGAGTGATGATGATGATGATGATGATGATGATGAAGGACTGAGTATGGCTGTAGGCAGGTGCCCGCTGGACCTTCCTGGGTGTCCCCACGGACTGCAGGGATGCTGTGAGCCATCCTGCCTTATCCCAGCTTCCCTGGGGGTCACTGGCACAGGAGGACAGAGGGAGATCAGCCGGGGGAACCCGACCACCGGGGACCTTGCCTGGCTGTGGGGGGCTGAGGCTGGGGAGGACCGGAGGGGCTGAGCATCCCCTCCGTGGTGGGGGACAGCCTGTGGCTGAGGGCGTGGTGGTGCCCGGCACTGGCTCCCAGTGGCAGTGCAGTGTCCCCTCCCGACAGGGCGATGTGTGGACGCCCCGAGTTTGCTTGGAAACGAGAGAAGTTGCGTTTTTGTTTATTCAAGCCCGGCGGAGGGAGGATGGGCGGCGCGATGTGCCGGGAAAGGGAGCTGCTCTGCAACCCCTGGCCGGGAAAAGGAGCTGCTCTCTAACCACTTGGTTGGGAAAAGGAGCTGCTTTCTAACCCCCTGGCCGGGAAAAGGAGCTGCTCTGTAGCCCCCTGGCTGGGAAAAGGAGCTGCTCTCTAACCCCCGGCCGGCTGCCAGGCCAGGCTGTGCCGTGCCAGAGTGGGGAGCCGGTGGCTGGAGTGATGGCTGAGCGTGTATCCCCTCCACTCCGAGGGACATCAGCTGCCCCAGGGCCCTCAGGCCTGGCAGGACCTTGGGAGGGGGTGTTAGGGGGCACAGGGCTGAACCCCTCTCTATGGGGAGCACGTGGGGGCTGTGACAGGTCCTGGCATGGGTCCTCTGCCTGTGTGTGCATCCCCATGGATTTGTGTCCAGCCGGTGTGTCCCGACCCGCCCTGTGCATGCACAGCCTGACATCCCTACTGCACACGTGTCTCCTGACATCCCAGTGCATCCCAGTGCATCCCAGTGCATCCCAGTGCGCCTCTGCAGTGGGGCTGGGGGTCTATCCCAAGTGCCCGGGGTGGTGGGGGACACAGGAACACCCTCCTCCCTGCCACTGGTGGGGTAGAGCAGAGGGTTGTGGGGCACAGCGAGGGGGGACCCCTCGGGTTTGCCCCCTGGAGCTGTGCAGCACAATGTGCCTGCCACCGTGGTGTGCCAGCTCTGCCACCTGCCTGTCCCCCTCGGGCACTGGCTCTACCCTGCCCAGCCCCCAGCACTGTGCCACTGCGGGTACTCAGCTCCTGGGTGTGCCAAGTGCCCCCAGGTGTCCCCCAGCCCCACCCAGGGTCCCCAGTGCCTGTCCACCCTGAACTCCAGCCCCTCTGCCCAGTTTGGCTGCAGATTGTCACAGGAGTGGTGGCCACTACAGCCACCCCCAGCTCCTCCTGGCAGGTCCCTGCACGGCTCTGACCTGCAAACCCCACAGCAACCCCTCCCCTGGTGCCAAAAGTGGAGCGTTGCAGCCCCCTTGTGCCCCCAACCCACCCTCCATGGCCCTGGTGGAGCTGGAGGCATCACCCAAGGGGTGGCTGCCTGGTGGTCTGCGGCAGACACACCTCTGCCAGAGTCTAAACCAGCCAAAAATCCTCGCTGTGACCTCTGAGCATCAACTGAGATGTCCTGGAGAGTGATAGGACCTGAGGGGTCACCTCAGTGTCACACAGACAGGCAGAGGCACATGGGGGGTGTTCAGTGGGTCCCAGCAGGGTCCCCCCAGTCTGTCACTCCACTCCCACTGGCCTGAACTGGCTCTTCTCACTGGCATCTCAGTGGGCAGGGCACCAGCAGGGCATGGGGCAGCCCCAGCCGAGAGGTTTGGCTGGGACCAGCACGGGCTGCAGGGATGAACTGGGACAGCCTCACCCCTCACCATGCATGACCACGCCTGGCCCCGGCCCCTCAGAGCCACGTGGAGGTGATGGAGATGGTGCTGGCTGTGGAACAGCACAAGATGTGGGGAGAAGAGCTGGGCAGCAGCCAGCTGCATGTCCCTGCCACGTCCTGCTGGCACCTCTGCTCAGGTGCCTTCCCCGGGGCCCAACTGGGGCACCTCCCAGCCCTGTCACCACTGTCACACGGGGGGAACTGGGGGGTGCAAGGAAAGGCAGGGACCTGCACACGTCCCACCCCCCCACAGGGCCCAGGAGGTGTCACACCCCCCACTCCCCCTGCCTTGAGACCCCCGGGGAGATCTTAACAAGGGTTTCTTCTCTTGCAGGGGTCCCTGGTGCTATCCCGGGAGGAGTCCCAGGCGCAGGCTTTTTCCCAGGTAAGAAGGTCCAAGCATCACTGGGAGGGGCTTGCAGGGATGGCCGGGTGCCTCGGGGGGGTTCCTGGATGCTTCTGAGACACCATGGAAGGCTGGGGACATGCCAGCTGGGATCAGGGGACAGGGGGACACCTTGGCTGGCTGCTCAGCCCTGGGTGGCTGTCCCAGCACCAGCCCCATGGTGTGGGACAGGACTGTGTGGCAGTGCCAGACTTACCCTGGGGGGCACTAGCCCAGGGCTGGCACCTGCACCCTGCCCAGCCCTGGCCATGAGAGGTGCTCACAGGTCACAGCCTGTCCCCAGTGCTTCAACCAAAAGCCTGGGGACATCCCAGAGAGGGATATCCCACTCCTTTTCACCCATGTGACCCTCTCTGCCTCTCCGTGGACCCTCAGGAGCCGGACATGGGCAGGTGAGTCTTCACAGGTGGGTGCTCAGACTGTGCCATTGCTCACAGGTGCTGGAGTTGGAGGTTTGGGAGCAGGTGAGTGTTGGGACCTCTGGTCCAGGGTGTGCTGGAATGGGAAGGGGGGCAGCACCCCCAGCAGAGCTGCCTTGTGGTGGGCAGGGGGTCTGCCACGAGGCTGGCCCTGTCCCACACAGTGTCCCCCTCCCTGGGGGATGCTCAGAGGAAGGACAGCTCTGACCCCTCTCCGCTCACTCTCCCCTAGGACTCGGGGCTGGAGCCAAACCTCCCAAACCAGGTAAGAAGGCCTTCCTTGGCTGTCTCCACCTCCAGCCATGCCAACCCTCATCTTCCTCTCACATGGCCAAGGGGTCCCCCTGACCCTGGGCACCCCCACGACCATGGCACGCAGCAGCCCTGCCTTGCCATGCCAGCCCCTGCCACAGCCTCAAGGAGCTTCAGCGTGCTGCCCCCCTCCCCTGCAGCCCCCCACCCCCCCCATTTTGGGGTGCTTTCTGCCTGCACACCTGTGCCAAAGCACCTGGGGAAGCTGCAAAGCCGGGAGCTGGTGCCTCGGTGGGAGGTTGGCAGCTCCTCCGCCCGCCTGCGATCGTGGCCGAGCAGCTTTTACCTGGGGCTTCTGCAGCCACGCTGGGGTTTGCCTGGCCTAGGAATGAGGGGGCAGAGGGGACATCACTGGGAAAGAGGCAAGATGCTGGCAGGGGGATGCACAGCCTGAGACCACCGAGCCTGGGGCGTGGTGGGGAGAAGCTGGTACAGCAGGGGGTGAATGTGCAGGGGGCAAATCTGATGCCAAGCGAGGTCATAGAATAGTCTGAGTTGGAAGGGACTGCGAAGATCATCTCATTCCAACCTCATGCCATGGGCAGTGACACCTTCCACCAGCCCAGGTTGCTCCAAGCCCCGTCCAACCTGGTCTTGAATACTTCCAGGGATGGGGCAGCCACAGCTTCTCTGCCCAGCCTGTTCCAGGGCTGCCCACCCGCTGAGTAGAGAATTTCTTCCTAACATCCAATCTAAATCTTTACTCTTTCACTTTGAAACCACTCCCCCTTGTCCTATCACTGTCTGCCCAGTGCCTGTTGACACCCATGGAGAAAAGCTCCTTTAGGCAGACGAGGGCATCCCCTCCCTGCCCACACCAGGGGTACCCGCTGTGCCCGGGGCACGGTCATCCCACCCTCTCCGTCCCCCCGAGCCGCCCCGTCTGCGCAGCGGCAGCGCCAGCCCGAGGCGGGGGCCGGCAACCTCCGTTTACTCAGATTTCAGCTCGTGGAAAGAAAAACAAGGCCCTTTATTTCGGCATAATTAAAACCAAACGCGGGGCGGCCGCGAAGGCGCAGCCGGAGCGGTGTCCGCGCCCCGAGCCAGCGGCACTGGAATTTGCGCCTGGAGGGAGCGAGCGCTGATGAGCCCCAGATGTTGGAAGGCAGCGCTGGCCGGAGACCCAGGGACTCATTCCTCAGCCATAAACATTTTGGTTCCGTCCCCTCGTGGCCCGGCGGGGTGGGGGGTGGCTGAGGCAGAAGGGGACGCGGTGAGGGAGGACCCGGCTACTGACAAGGACATTTGTCACCCACCCCTGTGCCCGTCCTTGCTCCCATCCCGCCGGCGGGGTGCAACACGGACTCCTCTGGGAGTCCTCTGGACTCCTCTGCCCCCACACCTCACCCCGCTTCTCTTTCCAGGGGTCAGAGGACTTGGGGGACTCGGCCCACTTGGGCTGCAGCCAGGTGAGCACAGACCACGGGCCACCCCGGGGAGATGTCCCGGGGACAGCACGTCCCTTGTGCCCATCTCCGTAGCTCTTCATAGCCTGCCTCGGGGGTCCCATCGGGGCTGGGCACCCTTCCCACACCGGAGGGACTCCAGTGCCCAGCAGGCAGCCCCCAAAAGCATGGCATCAACCACAGCGGGGTCACCCCACAGGCGAGGAGGGCTCTGCAGCAGAGGGACGCCAGCCCAGCTGGGGCTTCAGGAGTGACAGCACCCACTGCAGGGTGCCCAGGTGGTGTTTGCGGACGGGAGCAGGAATTTGGGGGCATGCAGGACAGGGCAGTGCCCGCTAACCACCGCCTCGCCCAGCCTAACGCCAGCCCTGGCACCGCCACAGCTCACCACCCTCTGTGCCCACCGTGGAGGGCAAGACACCTTCCTGGCAGCTGCGTTTTTGGGGGATGCTCAAGACGGTTGTTCTCCCCACAGGTGCTGCAGGTCTCTTCCCAGGAGGTGCCTTCCCCGGGGCTGCCTTCCCCGGGGCCGCCTCCGCCGCGGCTCTCAAGGCTGCTGCCAAAGCTGGTGAGTGCTGGGAGGTCTGGGCAAGGCCACCCTGGGGCTCCTGCAGCCCCTGGGCACACTCTTGGTGTCCCCCGGGAGTCTGAGTTAGGAAAGATTGCCCCATGGAGCTCGGGGGCTGCAAGCAGGAGGTGCTGCTCCCACTGGGATCCCCAGCAGTTTAGTGGGACCCAGGCATGGGGCAATGGGGCAAACCTGAGCCCCCAGGAGTGGAGAGCACCAAGCTGCCTCATCCCTGTGCCCACTGTGGGGAGCACCATCCCTGGTACTATCTCAGGGTGTCCCCTTTGCCCCCCAAGAGCCATCCTGATCTTGTCCCTTCTTTGGCACCATACCCGCCACCCATAGCTCAGCGGTGGCATCTCCCACTGGCACGCTCCTCTTCCCAATGCCCCCAGGTGCTGGCCTTGGAGGCGTGGGTGGAATTGGTGGTCCCGGTGGCCTCGGGGTCTCCACAGGTAGGAAACATCCCTCGTCCCCAGTGTAGCCAGGCCTGGGGCAGCCTTGTCCCCGTGCCCGCCGGGGTGGGCAGGAGCCAGCGCCGGAGGCTCAGTGGTCTCTGCTGCCCGCAGGTGCCGTGGTACCGGGCGCGGTGCAGCCCGGGGTGGGCGCGGCAGGGAAACCCCCTAAAATACCAGGTAGGTGCACGGCCCCAGAGCCGGAGGCCAGGGAGGGAATCGACAATGTCTGGGCACTCATCCCTTGATTTCTCTTGCCTGGCAGGTGCTGGGATTCCTGGAGCTTTTCCGGGTGGTGTGCTCCCTGGAGCAGGTGAGTGGAGAGTCCCCATCCCACCAGCAGCATCCCAAACCTCTGAGAGGATCCCCATCCCACCAGCAGCATCCCAAACCTCTGAGGGGATCCCCATCCCACCAGCAGCACCCAAACCTCTGAGGGGATCCCCATCCCACCAGCAGCACTCAAACCTCTGAGGGGATCCCCATCCCACCAGCAGCATCCCAAACCTCTGAGGGGATCCCCATCCCACCAGCAGCATCCCATCCTCTGAGGAGGTCCTCACCCTGCCACCAGCACCCCAAACTCTTAAGTGGTGTCCCCCCGGCCAGTGCCAGCAACCCACGTTGGGCGGAGCACCCTGCCCTACCACAGCCTGTCTGCCCCACGCTGCTCCCTGCAGCTTCCAAACCCTTCTGCTGAGGTCACAGTGACATTTCCACCATGCCAAAGGCACGGGGGTCCCGGCATCTCCGGGAGTCCCGTGCCAAGCTCAGCAGGAGCCGGCGGCATCAGCACCGGCAGAGGAGCTGGCACGGCCACGGCAGGGCTGGTGGCGTGGGAAGGAGGGGGAGGAGGGGGCGGGGAGACAGGAATTCCTCAGTGCGGAGTAATTTGGGGGAGGAAAACTTGTGAAAACAAGACGTTTCGACACTGTCCGAAGAAGAAGTGTGTTGCTCGTCAGGAATGTCTTTTCCATGTCTGAAAACGCACAAGTTATAATGAAAGACATTTGTAAAAGGGGGGGGGGAAACACAAACCCAAACCAAAAAACCAAACCAAAAAGAAACTCGAAACCCCAAATCCCAACCCAAATGATTGCCAGGCCACAACACTGTCTGCTACCCCGGGAGGGTTGGGGTCCAGCAGGCAGGACCCCCCTGCTCCCTGAAGAGCCCCGAACACACTGTACATCACCAGGGCAGAGAGCACTGCCCGGGCTTGGCTGTACCACAGCATGGGCTGGGCTTTGCTGTCACCGGTGGGACCCACTCCTGAGTGCCATGTTCCCTCCAGACCCCCTGATCTGCCCCCCAAACCCCAGGCAGCTCCAGGGCTGGAGCAAAGCCTCCCCTGGCATCTGGGGGTGCAGGCAGGTTGGCAGAGAGGGGTCCTAGGAAACCCCCGAGGATGAGGGTACCCTGTCCCAGAGTTAGTTCTGAGGCAGAGATGGGTGATGAAGGATTTAGGAGGTGGGTTTGGGGGTCTTGTGTACCAGCAATATCATGGTACCCCTTGGGTCTCTCCCACAGGTGTCCGCTTCCCTGGCGTAGGGGTGCTGCCCGGAGTACCCACTGGAGCTGGAGTCAAGCCAAAAGGTCCAGGTAGGTCCCTTCAATCCACTGGGCTCCAGTTCTGCCCCACCATCCCACTGAGCTGGCTTCAGCCCATCTTTTGGGATCACAGCACAACAGGGCACCTGGGAGAGCAAAGCCCACCTCCAACTGAACCCACTTGGGCTAATTTGGCCCTCAAGGACCGGCCCCAGCACTCAAAATTTCTGTTTTGTGTTTCTTTTTAGGAGTCGGAGCCTTTGGAGGAATCCCTGGTGAGTGTCCCGTCTCTCTTCCTTGTCTTTCTCTTCCTTCCCAAGCCTGTTCATCACAGCCATGGTCTCCCCACACCAGAAGATGCCTCAGGGCTTCCCAAGCCACCCAGTCTCCTCTCCTGGAGTGCCCTGGGGTGCTCCCCTCTCTCAAGGACTGGTGGCAGCCGTGGCGTGAGCTCCAGGTGAGAGTCTGCTGTTGGCTTTGCAGGACTGGGAGGTTTTGGAGGTCAGCAGCCTGGTGTGCCCCTGGGGTATCCCATCAAAGCTCCTAAGCTCCCAGGTAAGCTGCCACAGGTGGTGGGGCTGTGGGTGAAGGGCCCCCAGCAGTGTCAGGGGAAGGACCCGCCGTTCCCTGGGGCTGAGCTGCTGTGCCCACGGGTCCCCTGGACCTGGCAGGGCTGGTGCTGGCCCTGGGGCAGCAGGACAGAGCTAAGGGCTGGTGCTGGCCCGTGGGCAGCCCTGTCTGTGACTGCCCCGTGGGCAGCTGCTGGGGTCATGCCTCTGGTCTTGCCCGTGGTCCATGTGGACAATGCTGTGACTCTCTCCAACTTTTGTAAGGTAGGAAAGGGTATGCTTTGGGCCAGACCGCGCCAGGATGTCCCTGCCAGCTGCTCCTGGCAGGAGGCGCAGCCCTCGCAGGGACCTTTTGCTTTCTGTGACTGCTGGGTTTGTGCCAGGCATTCACCCGAGCCAGGTGTCCTGGCTCAAGCAGCTGGAGCCACCTTGGAGCCGCAGGCAGGTCTCCCTCCCCACTGCCCACCCCGACAGGCTCAGCCCCGGCCCAGGGAAGCCTGGTGGAGCTCAGCACCCCCATCCCAGGCTGGGCTGGTCCAGGACCCTCCACCTCCCAACCCACGGAGGGACAGTGGCAGTGCTGTGCCCTCCAGGAGCGACGCTGCCCGCTCCAAGTGCATCCCTTAGACGGGCATCCCCTCGGAGGGCAGCCAGTTCCGGGCATCCCGCATTGCCAGGGTGCCCGTTTCCCCACTCACAACGTTGCTGAGGGTGGGGAAGCGCATCCCTCCCCCCCCGGCAGCTCAGCCGGCTCCCCCCGACGGGGCCCGTCACCACAGACGGCAGCGGGAATACTTGGCCCGTCCCGGTTTCCTCCCGCGGAGCTGAGTTACGCTCATTAGGGCGACTCGGCCCCGCCGCCGCCGCATCCCGTCTGGGCTCCCGGCCCCGGACCGCCTTTCATGGGGTGCCCGGGGCGCTCAACAAGCCGCCAGCCGTGCCTGGCTCCGTCCCGTGGTGGCACACAGCCCGGGTGGGGTGCCGAGGCTGACACACCTCGTGGGGAACCTTCGCCAAGAGTATCAGGGGAGGACACCGACCCCACGGCCAGGGAACCCTGTGGGTGCGGGGGTGTCCCCTCCTGGGCTGTTGGGGGTGCCGACTTTAGGGGTGTCCCCAGATGAGGATTCACCTGGCACTCAGGTCCTTCCTGGAGGATGTCACCTCTGAGGATTTGGGGCTGGCAGTGCAGGAACAGACCAGGCTGGCTCTAAAGGCTCTTGTTTTGATGCTGCAGATGGGTCTGGGGGCTGCCACCCCTGGGGGTGTCCCCTGCACCGTCCCCACTGAAGTAGGTCTGGGTTGAGAGGGGATGAAGGGACAGCAGGGGAAATAACCTTCTCAGTGGAAAGTCATCTTTTTGGATGATTTGCTCCTGGGATGTCCCTGCTCAGGAGAGGGCCCTGGGGTCATCCTCCTCGCTAGGGGCTCAGCCTGAAGCTCTCGTTGAAATTGTGGTGCTTTTGCTGCTGGAGAGATGGAGACCACTCCCCAGTGCCCACCTGTGCTCAGGTGACATCAGTCTGTGAAGAGGCCTTTCCATGCCCACCACTGTGCCCATTAGCCTGAGCCCTCCTGGTGGCATCCCCGTGGGCACAGCCCCAGGGCAGAAGCTGCTCTCCCATCCAGGTCAGGGTGGTAGGGGTTGGACTTTGTCCTGGCAAAACCCTTGGAGACTTGGACTCTCGGCCCTTGGAGTTACCTCCGTGATTGTTAACCCAAGGCACGACCCTTTCACAGCTTTGGGGCGAGCGAGGTGCTGATGAGGTGCCCCAGGACGGGCAAGGGAGGTCCCCAAGGCTGGGGACACCCGGCTGAGCTCCCGGCTGCCGCAGCCTGGAAACACCTCTGGCTTCCAGCAGCGCTGTGCCGGTGGGGGACACCACGGGAGAGCCTGGCAGGGCGGAGGGAGATCTGGTCCCCACATGCTGACTGGTGGGAGGGGATGGCGTGCTGCGCCCAAGGAACTGCTGTGCCATGAGCAAATCCCATCCTGGCCGTAAATCCCATTCTGGCCGCAAATCCCATCCTGGCCGCAGGCAACCACAGCCCCTCGGCGGGAGGGTTTGGGATGCGAGACCCCCTCCACCCGCCATGGTGTTCCCAGCAGGAATGTGGCAGCCCATCACCTCCCTCTTGCCGCTGGTGGGAGCTGAGTGCCGCTTCCGAGCGCTGGGATCCGGCTCTTTCGCAAGGAAGGGATCATCATTTCCCTGCCTGCGATGTTCCCGCTCGTAATCCCTCCCTGTCCCTTCGCTCCGACCTCCCGACGAGGTCACGTTTCAGTGGAGGCTCCCAAGCCCTGATTCCAATTAAAACCTTTCCTTTGGAGCTGGCTGTGGTGCAGCCAGTTGGGTACAGCTCTTGCCGCGGGGCTCCCGGGGGATCCCTCGCTGGAGCAGGGTCATGGGAGGCTCCCGCAAAACCAGCTCCAGGCGCCGCAGCCCTCGGCACGGGGCTGACAGGGGGCGGCCCTCTCTGGAGTCACTGCTTCCAAGGTGAAGGAGAAAGGAGAACAGCATCTCCTGGCCCGGCTCCCCCAATGGGGATTTGTATCCTGGAGGATTTACTATCCCGATGGAAGGAGCCGCCAGGGCTGGTGCTGCACAGCCGGCTGGCAGAGGGGAGCAGAAGCACAGCCACGGGCAGCCAGGTGCTAACCCACCACCTTCTCTCCTCTCCAGGTGGCTATGGATTGCCCTACACCAATGGTAAGCTGCCCTACAGTGCGTGCCCTCACTCTGTGGTTGTAGCACCTCGGGATGGTGTGAGGGGCATCCTGCTCCCAGGGTGAGGTGGTCCCCTGGGGACCTCATGCCTCGCCCATGATGGCCATGGACCCAGCTGGGAGCAGCTCAGCTCTCCTGGCATCCCATGCCATGGGCTGGGAGCTGTTAATCCATCCTGAGCCACCACAGACTCCGCACAGGGATGTTTGAAGTGGCATCTCAGCTTGGGAGGAGGAGGTTCTGGCATCCCCCCTGCGTCATTTGGCACCAGGGGAAGAGACCCCTTGAGCCAAGGGAGCTACTCCATGTGCCTCGTGGCCTTTCCTCGGGCTGGTGCCTGACCTGGCTGTGCCGTTGTGTTTGTGGTTGCAGGGATCAGACCCGGTGGGGTAGGAGCAGGCCTCGTGGCAGGGAAGGCAGGGTATCCCACCGGGACAGGTACACTCTGACCCCGCCGCCCCACGGCGAGGGGGCTGGCACGGGCAGGGGGACCGGGCACCCTGTCACTTTGGGGTGTTGGGCACTGCCTGGTGACCCCAGCCTGGAGGAGTGCACCAGATGAGGGGGACAGAATCCTGGCAGGAGTGCCCGGTCCCCAGGGCCCCTGTGGGGTGGGGGAGCTGAGGTGGGAAGGGTCTCGGTATCTCAGAGGTTGCCCATGTCCTTCCCAAGGAGTTGGAGCTCAGGCGGCCGCGGCAAAAGCAGCAGCGAAATACGGTGAGTGGCCCTCCATGGCACAGCCACCACACACCTCCCCAGCTGGGCAGCTGGGCCCTCCCTCCCAGCCTGGGGGCACGTTGGTCTTGTCTCTGCCTCACTGGACTGACCCTCTTCTTCTCCCCCGTGGCAGGAGCCGGTGTCCTGCCTGGAGTTGGCGGCATCCCAGGAGTTGGCGGCTTGGTACCCGGCGTGCCAGGAGCTGGAGGTGAGGCGGTGACAGGGCTGGGTCCTGGGGCTCTGGGAGGGTCCTCTCCCCTTGTCCCACCCCCTGACTGTCCTACAATCCTGCAGTTGGAGGGCCGGCAGCGGCGGCGGCGGCGGCAGCGAAGGCAGCAGCCAAGGCAGGAGCCTTTGGTGAGTTCCTGCTGTCTCGGATGATCTCAGGGCATGGAAGAGCAGGACGTTGATGTCAGGGGTGTTTGGCTCCACCACCTGCCCCAGCACGCTGTGTCCCATCTCCTGGGGTGCTCTCCCAGCCCCCTGCCCGGTCTCCAGTGGCTTTTTGGGCAGTGATGAAGGGCTGCCTGGCCCCTCGAGATGCAGCAGCCTGGCACGGGGCAGTGCATCCGTCTCACAGTTACTCCATAGGAGATGTGGGGTTTGCTGTGCCAGGTGCCAGCAGGGTGCCCAGGGACGTGGTGTCTATACTGAGCTGTCATTCCTTAGTGGAGGGATGCTCCATCTCTTTCTTGCTTCCTTCTTGGCTCTTTTGTGGGAGAAAAAGCAAGTAGCAAACAGCTCATTGGAGCATCCAGGGAAAATGTACCAGCCCTGGGCACAGCTGGGATTTACAGCCACAGCCTTGGGTGACCTTGGGGGTCCCGAAGCTCCTGTGTGGCTGGGTGGTCTCCAGACCACTGAACTGGATGTAGAGAGCTGGGAATTGCAGTCCCATGAGCATCCCAGATTCCCTGAGCAGCTGTCTCGGGAGGACAGGGGGCCCACTACAAAGTCATGTACCCCAGAGTCTGCTGTGACCCTGGGACAGCCCAGTGGCAGAGTGGGGTGTTGTGGGGGGTTTGACTGCTCTGCTTCTCTCCAGGTCCAGGGGCAGTGCCTGGAGTTGGAGGTGTCCCTGGCTTGGTCCCTGGCGTTGGAGCTGTCCCTGGACTGGTGCCCGGTGTTGGAGGTGTCCCCGGGGTGGCAGGTGACTGTTCCCAGCAGCCCTGTGCCCCCCACGCAGCTCTGCAGGGCCGTGGTGGCTGAGGGTCCCTCTCTCCTTGTCCCCAGGGGTGCCGTCGGCGGCAGCAGCAGCAGCAAAGGCAGCTAAGTATGGTACGTGCCCTGGGACTGTGGTCACCCTCTCCCACCTGGGACAGGCAGAGTGTCCCCAGGCAGGGGGATGCGCCCTGGGGATCATTCCTCATGGACACTGAGATGTGCTCAGCCCAGCTCCTGGCTGCTCCATCCAGGCTCAGCTTCATCCTCAGGGCAGGACCTTCTCCCTCTCCAGGGACTCTGGAGGGTGTTCCATGGAAGGGAGCAATGAAACCCAACTCATGTCTTTGGACTTGATCTGAAACCTTGGGTTTTGTACCAAAGTTGTTTTCTGTCAGCTGACCTGTCGCGGGATCTGATGCCCAAGGGCTCAGCCTCACTGCCTGGGTGGGCAGAGATCCCTGGCAGAGGGACCCCTGTCCAAGGTCATCCACTGCCTTCCAAAATATTAGTGGCATCCAGCAAGTGCATCCAGCTGGGTCTTGTGTAGGCCTAACGAGCCCATGGAGCTCCAGTGATGATGAGGGACATCCATGGCCAGGCAGGAGGGAGGCCAGGAGCTTGGGCACAGGGAGGAGGTAGGATTGGCCCTGAGACTCCACATGGCACTGGGGGTCCATGTGCTGCTCCAAAAGGCAGAGCCAGTGGTTACCTGGCTATATCCCAGGACCTTCTCCATCATCACTGTGAAACCATGGGAATGCCCAGGAGAAGTCATGCTTGCTGGCAGCTCTCCTTTGAGGTTAAACAAGTGATGCCTGTTACTTCCATTTTCCCACCACATCTTATGGAAACAACCCTCACCATTTACCCAGGGAAGGATGGGATTTGGAGGGAAAATTGGCAGTGGGTGCTCTGTGCTGCTGTGCCAGGAACCTGCTGAGCAGGGGGCCATGAGGACAACCCTTCTGGCACGTAGTCCTTCCAGAAGTGACCTGCTGCTCGTCCCTGTGGCCAGTGGATCAAGGCTGCCAGTGCTCTGGGCAGCTCCCCAGTCTGACCAGTGCCTGGGCACTCAGCCCTTCCAGACAGCTACTGGGGGCTGCCAGCCACTTCTCCATGGCCTCTTTGGCTGCAAGGCTTCATGTCCCCATGATGAGGACCATCTTGAGACCCCTGTGATGATGAGGATCATTCTGATCTCCAGTGCCAGTGACTCCCCAGACAAAGCCGTGGGACGAATTCTTCCCTGGCACCACTGTGGACTCCTGGATGAGGCCACAGAATGCTCTGCTCCCCATGGCACAGTGATGAGAGCAGAGCCAGGATGAGGTCCCACCTTTCTTTCAACTGTTGCTGCACTGAGCTCTGACTTCTCCCCTCTTGCTGCCTGTAGGAGCTGGCGTTCCCGGCGTTGGCGTTCCTGGCGTTGGCGTTCCCGGTGTTGGCGTAGGCGGCGTCCCAGGGCTCGTACCCGGAGTTGGAGCTGTCCCTGGACTGGTGCCCGGTGTTGGAGGTGTCCCCGGGGTGGCAGGTGACTGTTCCCAGCAGCCCTGTGCCCCCCACGTGGCTCTGCAGGGCCGTGGTGGCTGAGGGTCCCTCTCTCCTTGTCCCCAGGGGTGCCGTCGGCGGCAGCAGCAGCGAAGGCAGCTAAGTATGGTACGTGCCCTGGGACTGTGGTCACCCTCTCCCACCTGGGACAGGCAGAGTGTCCCCAGGCAGGGGCATGTCCCCTGGGGATCACTCCTGGTGGAGGATGGGATGTGCTCAGCCCAAGTCCTTGCTACTCAAACTGGGCTTGGCTTTCTCCTCAGGGCAGGACTTTCTCCCTCTCCAGGGTGTCTGGAGGCTGTTTCATGGGAGGGAATGATGAGACCCAACTCATGTCTTTGGACTTGATCTGAAATCTTGGGTTTTGTACCAAATCATTTTTCCCAACAGCAGACCTGACACAGGATCTGGTGTCCAAAGGCTCAGCCTCACTGCTTAGGTGGGCAGAGTTCCCTTCCCAGAGTCAACTACTGCCTTCCAAAGTATTAGTGGCACCCAGTAAGTGCATCCAACTGGGTCTTGTGTGACCCATGTGCCCAGCAGGCCTAATGAGCCCGTGGAGGTCCAGTGAGGATGTGGAACATGGCTCGGATTTCAGGCACAGAGAGGAGGCAGAATTGGCAGAGTGTGCTCTCTGCTGTGGTGCCCCTGCCCATCAGGGCAGCGTGCACACTCTGGCCCTCCAGAAGTGCCCTGATGTTTGTCCCTGTGGGTCAAGGCTGTCACTGCCCTGGGCAGTTCCCAGTGTGACCAGTGGATGCTCTGCTCCCCGTGGCATGATGATGAGAGCAGAACCAGGAGGAGGTTCCACTTTTCAACTGTGTCCGCACTGAGCTCTGACTTCTCCCCTCTTGCTGCCTGTAGGAGCTGGTGTTCCTGGCGTTGGCGTTCCCGGCGTTGGTGTTCCCGGCGTTGGCGTAGGCGGTGTCCCAGGGCTCGTACCCGGAGTTGGAGCTGTCCCTGGACTGGTGCCCGGTGTTGGAGGTGTCCCCGGGGTGGCAGGTGACTGTTCCCAGCAGCCCTGTGCCCCCCACGCGGCTCTGCAGGGCCGTGGTGGCTGAGGGTCCCTCTCTCCTTGTCCCCAGGGGTGCCGTCGGCAGCAGCAGCAGCGAAGGCAGCTAAGTATGGTACGTGCCCTGGGACTGTGGTCACCCTCTCCCACCTGGGACAGGCAGAGTGTCCCCAGGCGGGGGCATGTCCCCTGGGGATCATTCCTCATGGACACTGAGATGTGCTCAGCCCAGCTCTTGGCTGCTCCATCCAGGCTCAGCTTTATCCCCAGGGCAGGACCTTCTCCCTCTCTGGAGTGTCTGGAGGGTGTTCCATGGAAGGGAATGTTGAGATCCAAATCACGTCTTTGGATTTGACCTGAAATCTTCAGTTTTATATCAAATCCAATTTTCCAGCAGCACATCTGACACAGGATCTGGTGCCCAAGTGCTGAGCCTCACTGCCTGGGTGGGCAGAGATCCCTGTCAGAGGGACCCCTGCCCAGGCTCATCCACCAGCTTCCAAAAACCTGGTTGGATACAGCAAGTGCATCCCATCGGGTCTGGTCCCTCCCTGGCACTGCTGTGGTCTCTCCAGGACAAGGCCGTGGGATGCTCTACTCACCATGGCACAATGATGAGAGCAGAGCCATGATAATGTCCCACCTTTCAACTGTGTCTGCACCGAGCTCTGACTTCTCCCCCCTTGCTTCCTGTAGGAGCTGGCGTTCCCGGTGTTGGCGTTCCTGGCGTTGGTGTTCCTGGCGTTGGCGTAGGCGGCGTCCCAGGGCTCGTACCCGGAGTTGGAGCTGTCCCTGGACTGGTGCCTGGTGTTGGAGGTGTCCCCGGGGTCGCAGGTGACTGTTCCCAGCAGCCCTGTGCCCCCCACGCGGCTCTGCAGGGCCGTGGTGGCTGAGGGTCCCTCTCTCCTTGTCCCCAGGGGTGCCGTCGGCGGCAGCAGCAGCGAAGGCAGCTAAGTATGGTACGTCCCCTGGGACTGTGGTCACCCTCTCCCACCTGGGACAGGCAGAGTGTCCCCAGGCAGGGGGATGTGCCCTGGGGATCTCTCCTGGTGGAGGATGGGATGTGCTCAGCCCAGCTCTTGGCTGCTCCATTTGGGCTCAGCTTCATCCTCAAGGGCAGGACTTTGTCCCTTTCCAGGGACTCTGGAGACTGCTTTATGGAAGGGAATGATGAGACCCAGCTCATGTCTTTGGACTTGATCTAAGTTCTTGGGTTTTGCACTATATTTGTTTTCCAGCAGCAGGCCTGTCACAGGATCTGGCGTCCAAGGGCTCAGCCTCACTGCCTAGGTGGGCAGAGTTCCCTGGCAGAAGGAACCCTGTTCAGGATCCCCCAACATGTTCCAAAACCGTGGTGGGGTACAGCAAGTGCATCAAACTGGGTTTTGCAACACAAGGGGGCCATTCCTCCCTGGTACCGCTGTGGTCTCTCCTTGATGAAGTGGTGGGATGTTCTATTCACTGCAGCACGATGATGAGAGCAGAGCCATGAGAAGATCCCAGGACCTTTCAACTGTTGCTGCACTGAGCTCTGACTTCTCCCCTCTTGCTTCCTGTAGGAGCTGGCGTTCCCGGCGTTGGCGTTCCCGGCGTTGGCGTTCCCGGTGTTGGCGTAGGCGGCGTCCCAGGGCTCGTACCTGGAGTTGGAGCTGTCCCTGGACTGGTGCCCGGTGTTGGAGGTGTCCCCGGGGTGGCAGGTGACTGTTCCCAGCAGCCCTGTGCCCCCCACGCAGCTCTGCAGGGCCGTGGTGGCTGAGGGTCCCTCTCTCCTTGTCCCCAGGGGTGCCGTCGGCAGCAGCAGCAGCGAAGGCAGCTAAGTATGGTACGTGCCCTGGGACTGTGGTCACCCTCTCCCACCTGGGACAGGCAGAGTGTCCCCAGGCGGGGGCATGTCCCCTGGGAATCATTCCTCATGGACATTGAGATGTGCTCAGCCCAGCTCTTGGCTGTTCCATCAAGGCTCAGCTTCATCCTCAGGGCAGGACCTTCTGCCTCTCCAGGATCTCTGGAGGGTGCTCCGTGGATGGGAGCAATGACATCCAACTCATGTCTTTGGACTTGATCTGAAACCTTGGGTTTTGTACCAAGGCTGTTTTTTGTCAGCTGACCTGACACAGGATCTGGTGCTCCAGATCTCAGCCTCACTGCCTGGGTGGGCAGAGATCCCTGGCAGAGGGACCCCTGCCCAGGGTCACCCAACACTTTCCAAACAGTGAAGCACAGCACTGCTGTGGCCTCCCCTGGATGAGGCAGTGCCTGCTCTGGTCACCACCACACAATGGCGAGAGCAGAGCCATGACGAGGTTCCACCTTTCAGCTGTTGCTGCACTGAGATCTCTCTTCTCTGTTGTTGTTGTCTGCAGGAGCTGGTGTTGGTGTTCCTGGCATTGCTGGCGTTCCCGGTGTGCCTGGCGTTCCCGGTGTCCCTGGTGTACCTGGTGTCCCTGGTGTGCCCGGTGTCCCTGGCGTTCCCGGTGCCGTGCCCGGTGTTGGAGGTGAGCAGGTGGGCTGCCAGCAGCTGCTGGGGTGATGCTGGCCATGCGTGTCCCCTGACTGTCCCTTGTGTCCCTGCAGTTGGTGGCCCGGCAGCCGCAGCTGCGGCAAAGGCGGCAGCGAAAGCCGCAGCAGTCGGTGAGTCCCCGCCAGCCCTTCCGAGGCAGGGAGGAGGGATGTCTGCCCATGGGTGAGGTGGGGGACACCCTGGTTCTCTGGGCGGTGGGGAGGGCAGTGGGACCCCTCCTATGGGGCCTGCCCACTGGGACACATCCTGGACCCTCTCTGCGGGAGCAGGACGCGTTCCCGGTGTTGGCGTTCCCGGAGTTGGTGTGCCTGGTGTTGTGCCTGGTGTTGGCGTTCCTGGAGTCGGCGTGCCCGGGGTTGGCGTTCCAGGCGTCGGCGTGCCCGGTCTGGTGCCCGGTGGGGTCGGCATTCCAGGTGAGATGGTGCCCATGGGATGCTCGGATGTCCCCAGCGGTGCTGGCTGAGCGATGCCGGTGTGGCCACCGTGGCCTGGCACTGCCCCTCTCACTCCCCTCTCCCCCAGGGGTCGGTCCTGCCGCTGCCAAAGCAGCCGCCAAAGCAGCCAAGTTCGGTAAGCTGGGATCTCCCGGGGTTGTCCTGGGTGGGGTTGGGGCTGGGGCCTGGCCCTGTGGGTTGGGGTGAGGGATGAGCTCTCCCAGGCTGTAGGTGGGATGAGGTTCTGATTCTCCAGAGAGCTGGTCTGCATGGAAACTCTTGAGGTTCACCATCCAAACACCTTCTCATACATCAGTTCACTCACTCTCCTTTCTACCCGCCACCATCCATCTCAGTATCCCTCTGTTCCCTTCTCTGTACATCCATGCACAGCTACAGGCATTCAGCTGTCTCATCCATCCCACCGTCCATTCAGCCACTCCACATCCATCCATCTCACCTTCCATCCACCCCACCATCCATTCAGCCACTCCACATCCATTCATTCATCAGTCTCTCCATCCATTCAACCACTCCACACCCATTCAGCCACTCCACATCCATCCGTCTCACCTTCCATCCACCCCACCATCCATTCAGCCACTCCACATCCATTCATTCATCAGTCTCTCCATCCATCCATCCATCCATCCATCCATCCATCCATCCATCCATCCATCCATCCATCCATCCACCACAGCCTGCCATGCCTGCTCAACCAGCTCCTTCCACCACATCCCTCCCTGAGCTGAAGCCCCCGTTCTTCCCTCATTCCTTGCAGGAGCAGGTGGCCTCGCTCCTGGCGTGGGAGGCCTCGCTCCTGGAGTGGGTGGCCTTGTTCCCGGCGTAGGTGGCCTGGTTCCTGGAGTGGGTGGCCTGGCTCCTGGTGTTGGAGGTGTCCCAGGTGAGGAGGAGAGAGGCAGGTGGTGGTGGTGGCAGCCTGGCTGGTGTGGAGACACTCCTGGTGCAGGACAGGTGTGAGGAGAACCTCAGTGGATCCACCATCTCATGGTCCCCGCTGAGGGGACACAGCCAAGATGTGAGGGATGGACTCTGAGGACCCCCAGGGATGCTGACCCCCTCTTTCTATCTCCACTCAGGTGTTGGAGGTCCAGCTGCAGCAGCGAAAGCAGCAGCCAAGGCAGCCAAATTTGGTGAGTCAGCCAGAGAAAGCCATCACTCACCCCCAGGGAGTATCTGGGGGGTCTCCCCATCAGCCCAGTGTGGCACAGATGGGTCCAGGGGACACTGGGGGGCTTTGGGATGGGCACCCAACGATAGGCGCATCAGCAATTACAGGGATCACCCCCTCTCTCTGCAGGTGCTGGGGTCGGGGGGGTGCCCGGCGCGGTGCCCGGTGTTGCCGGAGTGCCAGGAGTGGTGCCCGGCGTTGGTGGCGTGCCCGGGTTGGTGCCCGGCGTGGGAGTACCTGGAGCTGGTGTCCTCCCCGGGGCAGGTATGTCCACACCCCCTCGGGGGTGCTAAAAGCCACGGAGCCACGTGGAGGAGTGGCAGAGGGGGATGCAGGAGGGACAGGGGATGGTGGCGCCTGGGAGGGGTGCAGGGGTGACCGTCCTAACCTTGGTGTCCTCCTTCACTCTGCAGGCATTCCTCAACTAGGTGCTAAACCTCCCAAATTCGGTACGTCTCACTGCCCCCCTGCCCCTGGTTCACCCCTGGCTGTCCCCAGCCACCCTCCTTGTGTGACCCTCAGGGTGCTGACCTCACTTTATGTCCCCTCTGTGTCCCCTGGTGGCCCAGGGACGGGACGTGGTGTGCTGTCACCCATGGGCGCCAAGTGCCACCTGTACCCCCTGCCCTGGACTCGCTAGGGACATGTGTTAGGCAGGGGGTGCCCCCATCTGGGGGCTGTGACACGGGTGCTGGGGACAGCCAGGATGGATGCCAGAGCCACCTGGCTGGGGGTGCCAGGCTGCAGAGGGACAGGGGTTAATGTCCTCTCTCTGGCAGGTGTTCCCGGGGCTGGAGTCCCAGGAGTTGGTGGCCTCCCAGGTAAGTGCAGGCAGGAGCTGAGCCCAAGCACTGGGGCTGTGCAGGCAGAGTGGGGGATGTGGACAGCGGGATATTTTCCCAAAGGGATGCAGGTGGAGGGATGCTCCTCCAGAAGGATGATGCCCCTGTGCATGAAGGTCGTGGGGCTGCCCAAGGAAGGATGGGCACAGTTGCGGCTGGGCAAGGAGCAGATCAGACACTGCCCCACTGCTTGTCCCCACTGATGCTCACCCATGGTCCCCATCACAGGTGGCCTTGGAGTTGGTGGCCTCGGAGTCGGTGGGCTCGGTGCTGGTGAGTGATGCTGGCCCTGGCCTTGGGGCTCACAGGGCTGGATGCCAGCAGAGTGATGGAAAGGAGAGGGAGTCTATGGGATGAAGGGAAGGCAGAGTCACTTTCGTCCCCTTCTGGTGCAGTCCCACCCCACACTGTCACTGTGCTGTGCTCCCAGGGTGTGATCCTAAGGGAATGATGTTGCTGAGCAGGAACTGGGGGCCAGAACATCTGTGTTCCCAAGGCCATGGGAACAGGGGACAGCACCATACCCAGCCCCTGACATGTGGAGCTGCTGGTCCCTTCTAGGGCCCCTCTGGGCCCACTAAAGGGTCTGGTTGTAGCTCTGGGGGCAGCAAGTCTGGTCAGGGGCTGCACTGATGCCCCTCTCTGACACACAACTCTTCCCAGGAGCTGCTGGGAAACCTCCCAAGCCCGGTAAGGAAGAGGCAGAGGGGCTGGAGGACTGACTTCAGTCCCTGTCCCCATGCCTGTCCCCTTCCCCACGCCTGTCCTCACGCTCCCCACCCTCACAGGGGCTCTCCCATCCACATGGCTTGGTGCTGGGGGGGTTGGGTGAGTGCTGTGGTTGGGGCTGGGGTGGGGGCACATCCCCCACCACGCCGCACTTGTCCCTTCCTGCCATCCCCACCCCGCTGCCCTTCCCTGCTGCCATTCCCTGCTGGGCACGAGACTGCCTGGAAGAGCACGGGGAAGTCCGATGGGTCCCACAGCAGGGACAGGGGCTTTTGCCACGGCTTCTCTCCCTGCAATGAGCAGGAGACCCCAGCCAGGGTGTCCCCAGGGGTGGCACTGCTGTCACAGGCTGTCACTGGCTGTTGGCTTTTTCCCCAGGGGTTGGAGTTCCCGGCTTTGGCGTGTCACCGATATTTCCAGGTACCTCCCTCGGCTCACCTGCCTCAGCACCCACCCCGGGCACATCTCGGTGTCTGTCCGGCTCCCGGGGCCACGCACAGCCCACGGGGCACAGCCTGGGGAGGGACCCCGGGGTGGGGAGCAGGGAAAGGGCAGGGGGTGCCCAGTGGGTGCTGAGGGCTTCGCTCTCCTTCCAGGTGGGGTCGGCGGCCAGCTGGGATTTGGTGGTGAGTGTTTATTCCCCACCCTGCGGGGCTTTATTGGGGTGTTGGAGGGGGCTGCACAGCCATTCTACACCCGGGGGGGGGTCCCGCTTACCTTGCACTGCCTTCCCCCTGCAGGGAAGCCCCCCAAGCCCTACGGAGGAGCCCTCGGTGCCCTGGGCTTTAGAGGTGAGCGCTGCTGCCAGGAGACTCCCCTGCTCTGCTGGGACCGTCTCCCACCCCCCCTGCCCTTCTCTCACAACCCCCCCAGGGGTCTGGGGGCGCACGGAGGGGCTCACCCCGTGCATCCTACCTCCTCGCAGGCGGCGTGGGCTGCGCTGGGAAGTACTGCGGGAGGAGGCGAAAGTAATCGCTGCCGTCACCGGTGACCTCATGAACTTTGGTGCTACTGCATGGTCCAGAATGTAAATCCCGAGCAAAGCTGAGACACCCTTCCCTCCCCAACACCCCGGACCCCCCTCCATCCATCCATTCATCCATCCATCCCGGGGTTATCCCCGGCCCCACGTTCCCAGGAGGGATCCCGCACCCTCCGGCAGCATCTGAGTGTCCCCCCACCCTCACCAGCCCCTCCGTCCCGGCAGGGAGCGCGGAATAAACTGCGGGGAGCAGCCGTCCCCCTTGGTGCTATCGCTCTCTGCGGGATTCTAGGGGGGGGCTTGGGGTGTCGCACCCCTCCCCAGCCCCAGAGCTGACCCCCCCGAGGAGAAGGGGAGGGCAGGATGAGGGGCATCCCCACATTGGAGGAAGGGAGGGAAGGAAGGGGATGCCGGCGGCGGGGGGCTGCACGGGGAGGGGTGTCCCCGTCGGCCTGGCCCCCCACCCCGGTCCCCGCGCTCCCCCCGGTTCGGGGGGGCCGCGGGCAGGAGGGGCTCGGTCCCTTCGTGTTGCTCACTTTGCTATAACTGGGTGGGACGCCCTATACAGAGGGACTCGCTTCTGACAGACTAATAAAGGACAAGTTTTTAAAGGATTCTGGCTCCGTCCCCTGTCTCTGTCCCCTTCCCCCTGGTGGTGGTGGTGGCAGTGATTGGATGGGGGAGGGTCTAGCCCAGCCCGTGGCTCTGCACAAGCCTGGGGACATGCTGGCTCGGGGGTTGACATGTCCCACTGCATGGTCAGAGCCCTGGGACACAAAGTGGGGGGTCAGCCTGGGGATCAAGGAATGCCCCTTTCTTTTCCTCCAGTGACAGCCCCAGGGATGACTGGGATGGCCATGGCATGTCCCACTGTGACAGGGACCAGGGCGGGAGGTCTGTGCCTTGTCCTGAGGGCAACAGGCTGGGGGACAAGGGGGATGCCCAGGGTCACATCTAGAAACTCAGGAGGAAGTCCAGGCTCTGTGCCATGGTCACAGGCTGAGGACCAAAGGGAATGTCCAGGCCTGGCCCTTGGAGACAGTCTAGGGGATGACAAACACACCCATGTGCTACCCTGTGGTGACAGTGCAGGGGAGAAAGGGGCATCCATGCTCTGTCCTGTGGTGACAGCCCAGTGATCCAGGATGAGGTCCATGCCCTGCCCCATGGTGGTGGCCTGGGGATGCAGGGCGTTGTCCATAGGCTGTCCCATGGTGTCAATGCAGGGAATGAGAGGGACACCCATGTCATGCCCAAAGTGGCATCCCAGGGTGGATGGGGACACCCGTGTCCTTACTACAGAGACAGCCCAGGGGTTGTGGGGACATCTGTGGTGGCCAGGGGTGGGTGGTGGGACACGGGCCTGGCCCGGGGTGGTTGGGGACACTCTTGATGATCAGGGATGGGTGAGGGGGCACATGGGGATGCCTGGGTTTGTTGGGACACCCGTGATGGTCGGGGGTGGGTAGGGATCTCCCTGTGCCCTCCGCAGGGGGCTGTCCCGTGGTGCTTGGGAACTCCACCGCATCCCCCGGGCCACGCCCCCCGGGCCACGCCCTCGACCACACCCACAATAAAAACCACGCCCCGACCACACCCACTCTGCAGGGCCCGTCCCCGCTCTGCTGCGTCCCTCAGGCCCCGCCCCTATTCCATTTGGCCACGCCCCCCTTCCCCTTAGTCCCGCCCCCGGTTGCCGTAGCCACGCCTCTGTTTCCCTCTTCTCCATTAGCCACACCCCTGTTCCCCTTGGCCCCGCCCTTTTCACCCCTCAGCCCTGTTCCAATTTGTCACGCCCCGTCCCCTTTAGCC
>VXAU01001198.1:0-37706 GCA_013399695.1 Formicarius rufipectus | reverse complement strand
TGCGGAGCGCGGGGAGTGTGGGGGATTCGGGGCGTTCGGGGTGCGGAGGGATGCGGAATGCAGGGGATTCGGAGGGTTTGGGGTGCGGAGGAATGCGGAATGCGGAGGGTTCGGGGGGTTTGGGGTGCGGGGACCCCCCGAGCCCCGCGGGCAGTGCCCGCCACAACCTCTTTATCAGAGCGACACCTCGCGGGCACTGCGGGAACTGCAGCCAAGGCAGCGGTGGGAGCGGGTGGGGAGGGACGGGAGAGGGCACAGGGAAATCAGGGAGACAGGGAAGCGCGGGCACAGTGGGCAGCCCTCGGCACCCCCAGGACATTGGGGGCGGTGGGAGCAGCTGCCCCAAGGCTTCTGCAGCCCCTAGTGGAATAAAGCAGGCTCCCAGCCCTGCAGCACAGCCAGCACCAGGTACAAGGTGAAGAGGCAGGTGTGCATAGAAGACAGCGTGCATTGGTGAGAATAAATTCAAGGAATAGGGCAAATCTTCTTTGGGTGGGAGAGAAACCTCCCATCAAAGGCAGGTGCCGGTAAGAGGCCATATTCCAGTCTGCAGTTGTCCATCATCTCCTCTGACCAGCAAGGAACACACTGTGTTGATGTTAACAGTGCTGTGCACCACACCACGAGCAGGGTGCAATGGGGACAGCTGTGCAGAGGGTTTGGGAGAGCTGCCACACCCTGCACACAACAGGCTCCTCCAGCACACACATGCAGAGCTGTTGGCCTCGCTCTGTGAGCTTAAACAGGCCAGCAGTTTGGGTGAGATGGGCTGGCCCTGCATGAAGCTGGACCAAACACGCACCTTGCCCAAACATCTGGCCTATATTTATGTGACATCAGCTTTATCAGTCGTGCAAAGAGGTGTGAATCGCTGAGTGCACTGTCCTCTGTGCCCATCGAGCAGTTTTCTAAGTGTCAGAGAATGCCCTGTCACTGCAGCCACACACCAAAGCATCTATTCCACCTGTGCAGATTTGGGAATGAAGGGGGTTGTTTTTTCCTCCATTTATAGCTCAGGACAGTGATGTCCTGAGCCATCACTTGGCCTCCTAAGGGCTAGGACCATCCAAAACAACCTCCAAAATACAGCAGGTGAGTGACAGAGCTGCTGTTGAAGAGGACTCAAGGACACATGGCAGAGGTGGGGCTTGTTGCTTTTCTGGTTGCTCTTTGTACAACTGGTCATGTTGGTTCAATAGTCTTTGAGCAGAAATTGGCACAAAATTTCTCAGGAGTCTCATCCTGAAACTGAACTTCCTTTCCAAAATGAACCTCTGAACACTAAAATAACTGGGAGATCATCTTAAATTTGTTTCAGAGTGTCAGTCCGTATTCCCTGCTCTGGTGATCTGGCACATAAAACACTGTGCAGAAGCTCTTTAGACTTCATTTTGAGGATTTTTATTTTCATTTCTGATGTTTGGTATAATTCAACCTCAGCAAGTAATCTCTTTAACACAGCACAGGGGTATGGGATAGGTCAAGGCTGAGCAAATCGTTGTCTTAGGATTCAGGAAGAGCAGAAAATGGCAAAACCTCAGAAAATGAAGATAAATAATTTACTTGACTGATCAATGACTTTCTCTTGCTCTGTTCATTCCTGAAAGAGTTGTGACCTAGATATATATGAGCATGTGTGTGTGTGCACATGGAGCATACATAAAATAACATTCCTGTGCAGATTAAAGGAGGTAGTTTGGCTTGTTTGGCAAAGATTTTCAGACTTTTTTAATCATTATTTAAAATGCTGTAGACCTTAAGTGGTCCTTTCAACCATGATGGTTTTTGAGTGGTATGCCGTAACTAATATTTACCTTTTTCACAGGCTGTGGATATCCAGATTCCATTTTTACCTTATGTCTTCATATTTATTACTTCTAATAAATAGATTCTAATAAAATAATCATAATAAAATCAATAGGAGGCACTAGGATGAATTATTCTACCTCTAGAATAATAAGTTAGAGGTGAATTGGTAAATTAACACAAACCGTAGAACAGCAATTAGAAATTAATGACAGAAGAGTAGGAATCAGGACATTGCCTGCAGCAATAGAAATGAACTTGAAATCATGCTCTTAAAAGGATTTAAAAGAAATCTCAGAGCTTGTGACTCATGAGAAGGTGTCTGCAGGTACAAAAGAAGGTGTGTGCAGGTACAAAACCAGCTCTCTGGGTTCTTCTGGAAGACCTTCCGCGATCTCTTTGCAGGAACTTGGGAGGCAGTTTTTGCTCCTCCATGAAGCACAGCTGGCAGTGCCACCAGGAAGCGGCAGGCCAGTTCCAAACACATTCCTCCCACCAGGAGGAGAGTCCAAGGCAAGGGGAGAGTGTGGCCTCTGTCCCAGCGGAGCACAGCTGGTGTGTGGTCAGCAGCCCCTGCACAGATACTGGGCTGGCTGGCTGGACTGGGATGCCATGATTGCTTAGCACAGGCTGGCAGCCAGATTGGGACTCCCAGCTGCAAGGAATCCCAGAATCCCAGAACATGCTGAGCTGGAAGGGATCCACAAGGACCATCCAGCCCAACCCTCAACCCTGCACAGCCCCAGCC
This sequence comes from Formicarius rufipectus, assembly GCA_013399695.1. Taxonomy (NCBI): domain Eukaryota; kingdom Metazoa; phylum Chordata; class Aves; order Passeriformes; family Formicariidae; genus Formicarius; species Formicarius rufipectus. The sequence continues at coordinate 35,152 of VXAU01001198.1, read as the reverse complement.
CCAAGAGTCACCCCCTGTGCCCCAGAGGATCATCCCAACCCTCCTGGAGCTCTGGCAGCCTCGGGGCTGTGCCCACTGCCCTGGGGAGCCTGGGCAGTGCCCACCACCCTCTGGGGGAAGAGCCTTTTGCTGAGATCCCCCCTGCCCCTGCCCTGACACAGCTCCAGCCCTTCCCTGGTGCTGTCCCTGGTCCCACAGAGCACAGATCAGTGCCTGCCCCTCCTCTGCCCCTGCCCAGGGAGTTGTCCCTGCCACGAGGTGTCCCCTCAGTCTCCTCTTCTCCAGCTGAACACCCCAAGTGCCCTCAGTGTCCTCACACCTTCCCCTCCAGCCCCTTCCCCATCCCCGTGTCCCCCCTTTGGACACTCTCCCATGGCTCAATCTCTCCCTTCCATGGTTCCCCCCAAAGTGCCCCAACATTGCAGGTGGGGCCACCCCAGTGCAGAGCAGAGTGGGACAATCCCCTCCCTCCCCTGATGCCCCCAGGACAGGGATGTCCCACCTGGCTCCAGGGCACTGGTTCTCTGCAGGCCTGAAATGACAGGTCCTATGTACAGAACTTGAATGTACAACCTAGAGGAGAAGAGTGACCTCTCCACCCATCCTGCAGGATGGAGACACCGTGCTTTGCCTACAGACAAAGACGCCAACGTTGAGAACCTCTTTCATTCCAGGCTAAGGCAGAAGGAGCTTTGGTTCTGAAGGTCCTTCCAGTGCCAACAAGAAGGCTGGAGAAGGACTTTTCAAAAGGACATGGAATGACAGGACTAGAGGGAATAGCCCTAAGCTGACAGAGGGCAGATTTACACGGAATATTGGAAAAGAATTGTTCCTTGTGAGAGTGGGCAGGCCCTGGCACAGGTTGGGCAGAGAACCTGTGGCTGCTCCATCCCTGGAAGTGTCCCAGGCCAGGTTGAACGGGGCTTGGAGCACCCTGGGCTGGTGGAAGGTGTCCCTGCCCATGGCAGGGGGGGGGATGAGATGATCTTTAAGGTCCCTTCCAACCCAAACCATTCCATGATTCTATGATTCTGTGGTTCATGGCAGTCCCTCTCCATGGGACTCTCCTGAGATGCTTGTTGCTATGAGGAAACATATCCCAAAGCAAAGCAAATAGTTTTAATCCAGATATGATCTCTTTGCTCTCACCTTTTACTACCCATGTCTTTATTTAGCAGCAGCAGCTTTCTTCTGAACAAAGCTCAGGCCCAAGCTACACCCTGGAGCCATCCATCACTTGTTGCCACAGTGGTGTTTCTATTGTTAATTGTTTGTCAGGGTTGCTTTTTGGGGTTAGGCAGTGCGATGATTTAGTATGGCAGCTAATCAGGCCTGAAAATGTATTCTCAAAATAAATTAGATTAAAAAAAAAAAAAGAAAAAAAGGTTTGAAAAGTCTGTTGATCTCGATACAATCCTTTGGGACTGCTGGGCTCCCTCACTAAACCACCACTGGACCCAGCAGCTAAGAAGGGTCACTGCTGCTCCTGCTCTCAGCACAGGCTGGTGAAGCTTAGTAAGGAAGTTTGCACAGTCTGCTCAGTGTGTGGTTCTAGTCAAGGTTATTAATGTCTCATTTTTCATAGGCATAAAGAAATACAAGAAACATGCCCACCTAAAATAAAAAAGAAAGGTTGTCTGTCTTTTCTTTTCCTTTTTTTTTTTTTTATTTTATAAGATGGCCTCTGATAACATGAATTCACAAGGGGAAATGTGGTTAAAAGCCCATTTTGTAACTAGATCCTAGATGCACATACCATCAATACTCCAGCCCTGGCTCCCTTTTATCAGGCTAATCATAGCTGCACTGTTTTGTTGTCAAAACATCTCCTGTAGAAGTCAGACCAGAGAGTCCTTTCAGTAGCAAAATTGTGAGGTTAATATATCAACACTCCCTGTATTAAGAATCTCCTACCTCCTAAAAGCCTGTGGAAAAAGATACAATAAATAAATAAATAAGATTTGCCAAACCAGTTAATTTCCTGGGCTCTTCTTGGTCCAGACCCACAATATGTCATGTCATCAGCAACCACAGTGACTTCTCAGTTTACAGAAGTATTTGTAGGACTGCAAAAGGAGCAGTAAAATGCAAGGAGTGAAATCCGTGGAGAGCTGTGGCAGATCAGAGCTCAGGAAGGGCCAGAGCCACCTGACCAAACCTTTCCAGAGCAAACCTGGGTGGGTTTTGAACCCTTGTGGCAATCAAAAGGTGACATGTGCCTTGTTGTGATGAATCAGTTGATCTGGTGATGTAAAGAAGTGTCTGGTGAGCTTGGGAGAGGGGACTGAGAAACTGGGGGGGGATGTTGTGCCCTTTGAGGGGGAAGCCCAGATCCCCAGGTGTCCTCCAGGTAGGGCCCACCTGAGCCAGCAGAAGCAGCTTGGGTCACCACCGTGCCTGGGAGCTCATGACCTGCAGCTCCATCTAGTTAGGAACTGATGGGCTGAGAGGGCTGTGGGAGCTTGATGGGGAGGAGGATGGAGGAGTGGAATCCAGTAGAAGAACTGGGGTGAGGGAATATGTCTTCTCTTTGGATGATTTAGGATCTTGCTGGCTGTTCAGCGACAGGTGGACACAGCCTGGGACACTCCTGGAAACATGGTTGGGGAGTCCAGGGTTTCTTGGGGTTAGGGTTTGTTCACACTTTTTAATCCAAGCCCAGATAAAGGAATGCTTTATGCTGAAGGCAAACTAATGGGTTGATGAAGCTGCTCCAAGGCTGAGCTGGTGAGCTCTACCCAGTGCTGTCCCTGGGGCAAAAGCATATGATTGGGTCTTGGAATTGAGGAATTCTCCCTGTATGAAAACATGATCATCAATTCTGAAAAAAACACAGAACTTGGAGATTGTTTATGTGCTATTTTCAAGTCCCTCAGTCTTTTCCCTGCACTGTCCCCAGGAGCAGGGAGCTCACTGTGGGTTCCCCTGCTGCTGGGGCACATGCAGGCACACTCTGGGCTGGTGTCGGGGCTGTGTTCCGAAATGGGGTTGGGTTTGACCCTGCCCACGGCTGCAGGCTGTGTCCTCCTCCCCTGTTCCACCTCCAGTGCTTGGAGTTTGGAACCTGCCTTTACTGCACGTGCCGGAGAAGGAGCTAATCATTAATGTACGTGGGATAAATTGCTCTCTCCAGCAGCAATCCTTACCATGAGGAGCAGAACTGGAGAGACAAACCTGCTTTTGCCAGTCACTTTGAGCTAAGTAGGTGAACCCCAGTGGTCTGTGTCTTCTGCTCCCTCGAGCAACATGAAAGTGTCACCAGGTGCCCATTGCACGTCATGCTGTGACCTCCAGTTCTCAGTGACTCATATCTTTCTCTTGGTTTACCTTTAGTCCCCTGAAAGGTGTAAACACAGCTATTTGTTCACTGCTGCTCATCCACACTTTCTTGAATTCTTTCTTTTCCTGCACAGCTTCTTTAGGAGATTTTTCTGGTTCTATCCCATAAGAAGTTACATGTTACAAACACACTGGGGATTATGTTGTGTTTGCAAAAAAAAAAAGAAATAAAATTCTTTTGTTATCACAACATGCATTTAGACAAATAACATTTTTGCCTTTTTTTTAAACAAAAAAAAACCCCTGACATTTCCTTTACACTTTTATTAATGGACGCAGAGGTGAACAGATGAACTGTCCAAGTAGATTATTTGTTGCCAAAGAAAGGTCTTAAACACCGTGGATCTGATCCAGAAATTATGAGACGAGTCTTCCAGGCAATGTAAGAACCTGAGAGCTACAGATGCTGTTAAAAGAAGGTATTTCCAAAGCTATCAGGTTCTCCCCAAGTACAGAGAGATGGAGCAGCAACAGCACGTGTGGAGGGAAGAGAGCTGGGCTGCAAAACTGGACGAGGAAGGTGCATCTTCGGTAGCTGTGGCCAGCTGGTGTTGGACATAGAGGGCCTGAAGGGGGACCTTTCAGGGAAAAAACCTGCTGGGAATCTGTGGTTTTCCAGGGAATAAGATGAGTAATGTCAGCTCCTCCCAGCTGCAGGGTGAGGAGAAGGCTGAGGCAGAGCTGGAGTGGTCACTGGAGGAGCACCACGAGCTCTGGGATGTGCCCAGCACGGAGCACACGGGGCTGGGCGGGGAACTGTCTCCTGGACAACAAGGGTGTTGTCCATTGCCTGGCCATGTGCAGGGCAGAGCCACCCAACCGTGTTTGGGAAGGGGTAACAAATAGCATGAGGAAATCATGTGGAGATGAGGGGAAGCAAGCTGGTGTTCACAGCAGGAAGGAGAGAAAGGGTGGAGAAAGTGGAATGGTGGGGAGGAGGGCACAGAAAGACACAGGTTTGCTTTTTGTTGTGACGAGGGCTGACCTTGGGCTAACACATATTTACAAATCTGACAATCAGCAGAGGACATTCTGAGGCTATGACCAGATGAATATCTCCATTTAACCACAATTAAAATTATAGAACTCAAACCCTATCTTTTTCCAAACTAAAGCTTCCCTTCTCCTCTATTCAAACATGTGAGGTGCACTTTTACAAGGCTGATGACAAGATGCCACCGAAAACGCACAAGGCCACGGTGATATCACGGTGTGAGGGCGAGTCATGAGCGAGGCACGCAAACTTCATGAAACATTGTCTTTTTTTTCCCTTCCGTTTTAGCCATTGCCTAAACGAACCATAAAACTGGTCTTAAAATAGCACTGCAGGTTAAAAAAAAGAAAAAGGAAAAGTACTGAACTGGATTTTGTTTTCCAGCCAAGTTTGTTCCAACAGCCTTTGCGAACAGGAGAGCTTCGGGGGAATTCTGTGAACCCTAGAAAAGTGTATTGTTTTGCAGATATCATGGCTCTTATCAATAATTTCCTATCTCCTTGCACAGCCTCCACAGAGATATATTTTATGTCAAGATGCAAGGCAAAATAGGATTGCATTCAAGATTTAGTTTCAAATTATGTAAACAGTATTAACTGATCTGTCAAAAATGCATTCGTAGAAAACGCTTGGCTAAGCTAATTCCTGTTTTTGGAAAGGTTGCCTGTACAGACACTTGGAGCACATCTGTTTACCACGGGCCTGGTAACACAGCCCTCCAGTTATTCATTTCCACAGAGTAATTGGGGAGTAAATGCTTCAAAGGTATTAAACATAAAATTGTAAACTGTTGAGGGTCCAACCATATGGAAGGTGTCGAGTCTGAGCATGTACTTTGTGTGCTTGAGAAGATGTAAATGGAGGCAAATCAGAACCAGACAACAAGGGGTAGGGGTTGTTGGGGGGTCTGGACAATGGGGTTGGTTTTAGTGAAGGGGAAATTGCAGAATTCAAGGTTAAATGAGAAGAGTAATGGACAATTAGAATTAAACGGGATGAAAGACAGGGAGAAGTCATGGAGATGACATTGGAAGGAATGGTTGGGTTGTCACTTCAGAACATGACACCGCCAAGAGTGGGAGTGGGAATTGAGTAGGAGAAAGAGCTTTGGATCGAGACCCTTCCACAGAGATGAGGAAAACCAGTCAGCTCATCTTTCCTGGGGGAACAGGGGACCAGGAGAAGGGAGCCAGAAGTGAGAAGCTGCATCAGCCAGAGCTGCAGACACACTTCAGATTCAGCTGGGCCTTCCAGCTGCTCAGGTGGGGAGGCACAGAGGTAGAGAGAATGAATTGGCTGCTGTTTTAACAGCTTTGGGGGCAAAAGGGAAATTCAGTCAGAGAACTGGGAGAACAGTCTAGACTGGACTGAAATGGAGCTTGAAAGTAAATGAGCAATTCTCAAATAGAAAAAAGGACAGGGAGGAGAGGTCTGCACAGAGAGGAGCAGAGGAAAATTAATTGAATTAGCTGAATGAGCAGTGAGCAGAGAGGGGATTTGCACACAGCAGGGAGGTGAGGAAGAGCAGGGCTAGGTGGAGAATAATGCAGGTGAACCTTTTCAGAGTGAGAGAGTCAAACAAGAGCTGTGGATCAATTGAAGGAGTGAGGATATGGAGATGCCAATGTGAGAAACTGGTTGGGTTGTCACACCAGAACCTGACACCACCAAGAGTGGGTGTGGGAATCTGGTAGGAGAAAGAGCTTTGGATCAAGCATGGAGGAGGATGAGAGAGGCTGAGCAAGAGAAAGAGCTTGGAAGAAGCAGGAACAGGAGGGATCTCCAACCATTTGCACCATGTTTGCTTTTGATCCAGAAAACTCAGAGTAAGAAAGATGCTTGGAAGAGAAAGAGAGCACAGATGAGGTCCTGAGAGCTGGAGAGTGCCTGGAGTGAGCACAGAGAGGCCAGAAACAGCCTGGAGGGGACAGAAATGGAGTGGGGGCTGAAAAGCAGGTGGAGGTGAGGGGTCGGTGTGGGTGGGCAGAGAGGGTGGGACCTTGGGAGGCCGGGACTTTGATCCAGAGTCGTCAGAGGAAGGGATGAGGAGCACGGTGGGAAGAGGATAGGCATGGCATGGAAAATGGGAGGGCACAAGGAAGATAAGGGGGCTGTGATGGACAAAGGGTGAGGTCAGAGGGTGGCACGACGAACGCGTGTACAAAGCCAGAAAACAAGAGGCAGCCCCTGCCTGCGGTCTGGAGGGCCAGCCCTGGGCTGCCTGCAATCAGCACTGATTGATTACAGAATTAGGCTGGTGCTATTTTGGCCCTGTGACTTCAGATGCTGTAATCCAAGCCCAGTGTGTCCTTATCCTTGCAGCAAGGATAGCTCTTCAGGCACAGGGATGCTTTTGGGGGAGACACATCAGGAAGCTTTTCCCCAAACTGCGTTTGTCATCCTGCCACTCCTCTCATCAATCACCAGGAGAGTATGAAACGGGCCCTGTGCTTCCTGTTGGAGTGTTGTGGATTTTCAAAGGCAAAGTGCACTATTGTTTAATAGCCAATTATTCACTGGCATTGATAAACAGGCTCTGCCCACAATTACTGCAGCAATTACTCACTCTCTTAATTTAGACATGAGGAAAAATTAATTCAAGCTTCCAGTTGATCGTTTATATCTTTGGCTTTTGTAATACCCATCACAGCATGCTGAAAACAACTCCTCTGAGAGGAAGCTGATCTGTTCACTTTGATAAGGGGTTTTACTCTTGTCCTGTCACTGAGGGAGCTGTGACCGAGTCCAGGCTGAAGGGCTGTGGCTAAAGGTGGGGTTTTTTACATATTGGGGACATAAAAATATGAAAATCATATGAAAAATCATAAAATCATATGAAAGCCTTAAATTCAAGACAGAGGGGAGGAATGTTACTGTGGTCGGAAGGGATCTCCGTGTACAGCTCAGCCAGCAAAGAAAGTAGTTGGATATTTAAGAAATGTGGCCTCACTTTTCCCCCAGACCACCCTTCAGTGCTGATGGACCCTCCTCCAAACTGGAGAAGTCCGAGATATTCAGGAGAGGCTGGTGGGGAGAAATTAGAGGGTGCTGGCACCTAGTTCAGAATGAAGTGGAGGTGGCAGAGGCACATAAAGCTGTTAACAGGCTTAGTAATGGTATGTTTCTTACTCCTTGTAACTCAGGAGCAGTGAGATGGAAAGATATCCACATACCACTGGAACAGGGAAACGTTTTTATTCATTTCCTTGTCATTATTAAAGTTACTCCACAAATTGCAAAGGGCGCGAGAATTCTGTGGTAACTGCAAGCTCGGGGGAAAGGAGCAGTGCCTGGGAAGCACCTTCTCCAAGTTCCCTTCCCACTTGGGGCTGTGGTTTCACTTTCCCTGGCTCTGTTTGCTGCTGGCAAAGGTTCAGCTGGAGTCGGAGAGGAGCAGGAAGAGCCTTTCCTCGGCACAGTCTGACAGCACGTCCCTCCCCGGCGCGGATTCCGTGCAGGGCTGAGTCTCTTCTGTGTCTGGTGAGCAACATGCAAGGGCAGGTGAGGCCTCATGCTCCTGAGCAGGACCTTTGCCTCTGGACTGCTCATGGTTTCTCTTTCTAGATTTAGATTTAAGTGCCCCAAAGGGTGTCACTGTAGAGAGCTGCCCTGTGCAGGGGCAGGACACAGCTCAGGTGACCTCACGTGGGGTTTTTCTCCAGATCTTGCCCCAGGTAGCACCTTTTCCACGCAGCATTCCCAGAAGGAATGCCAGCACATTCCTCAGCCCTGGCATGGATGAAGTGAAGCACAGACAAGTTTGGGATGTTTTCTGCTCCTCAGTGCAGACTTGAGGCAGATAGCTGCTTACAGAATCCCAGAATCTGCTGAGTTGGAAGGGACCCACAGGGACCATCCAGCCCAACCCTCAGCCCTGCACAGCCCCAGCCCCAAGAGTCACCCCCTGTGCCCCAGAGGATCATCCAAACACTCCTGCAGCTCTGGCAGCCTCGGGGCTGTGCCCACTGCCCTGGGGAGCCTGGGCAGTGCCCACCACCCTCTGGGGGAAGAGCCTTTCCCTGAGATCCCCCCTGCCCCTGCCCTGACACAGCTCCAGCCCTTCCCTGGTGCTGTCCCTGGTCCCACAGAGCACAGATCAGTGCCTGCCCCTCCTCTGCCCCTGCCCAGGGAGTTGTCCCTGCCATGAGGTATCCCCTCAGTCTCCTCTTGTCCAGCTGAACACCCCAAGTGCCCTCAGTGTCCTCACACCTTCCCCTCCAGCCCCTTCCCCATCCCCGTGTCCCCCCTTTGGACACTCTCCCATGGCTCAATCTCTCCCTTCCATGGTTCCCCCCAAAGTGTCCCAACATTGCAGGTGGGGCCACCCCAGTGCAGAGCACAGAGGGACAATCCCCTCCTTAATGCCAACCTTAAAAACAGCAAATATTGTCTTGTCACCTCTCTGCCACCTGCTGTGATTGACAGCACGGTAGCTTGGAGCCTTCAGCCAAAACTGAACACAAGGTTGGCTCAATAACAAAAATTAGAGTATTTTTTTCAATTGGGAGTCAGAGTGAGGCCTTTACTTGTTGCTCCTTCCTTGATGTTTGATGGGCAGCAGGTCCTTCCTGTTCATGGTCTCCCTGTGCAGCTGTACCTGCCCACACTGGGGCTCCTCTGGGGCTGGAAGTGCTGCTGTCTCTTCCCATCTCTGGTGGGAGGTCATGACCTATCTCATCTCCACCATGGCCCTGCCCATCTTTGGGATGCTTGAAGCTCCTCTGAGCAGTTGAAGTGCCACACAAGCAGAGCTGTCCCCATGTCTTCAGGAGGAGCTCAGGGTGCTGTGCCTGAGCCAGGCAGCAAGGTGGGCTGGGGAGGGAGAGGGATGTGCTGGGGATGAGCACACCTGGGGATGAGCTCTGGCCACTCCAGGGCCTGGGAGTGGGCACAGCACTGCAGCTGCTCTTCGTGGGAGCTGCTGGCTCTGAACCTTACATGTGATATAGCCATGGGGAACACACATGGAGGTGCAGGCAGGGACTGCAGCACCCTGGGATCCTTGGCCTTGGCGTTTGCTCCAGGTGTGGAGCAGTCAGAGCACTGATGGTGATGTTCTAACTTGGGTTGATGGGGGGGAAAGAAAAGAGAAAACTATCAGAGCTCATCTTATCTGAGACTATCATGCATGCTCAGGAACTGTGTAATGCAGCTGCCCTGCTTAGCCAAAAGCTAAAGAGTTTCTAAAGTTTATTTCCTGTCTTTATAACAACTGTCTGGCCCTTTATTTATTTTCACTGAAAGCTGATGTGCTAAAAATAATTTCTTGGAGCAATTCTTGGGGCACGTTGTCTAACAATGGCAGGCTGAAGCTGGGGCAGTTGCAGAGTGAAGGATACCTCCTTGGGCAAGCTCTTCTCATGAACTTCCATCACTTTTGGCTTTATGCTTTGTGCTAAAGCATTTTCTGTCTCTCACCACTGAGAAGAGCTGACGGCTCGCATTGTTGTTACCTTGAAAGGGCGAGTTATCACGGGTAATCCACCCTCCAAGGTTTTTCCTCAGGATAATTATTGTTGTGATGATTCATCTTGCAGACCCTGCCCTTCCTTATTCGCACAAAATACCCTACTCCCTGCAATATTTCTGGGTCAGGCTCGTGCCACACATGTGATTTCCTCTTGGGCATGCAGACAAGATGGATTTAAAGGTCAGCCAGCACTGGGCTGGCCAAGCTCACCACTGGTGGCTTCGTGTGTCACCGACGGGTGACAGCACAGGGGGGGAAGGTTTGGGGCTGGATGGGCATGGGTGGTCAGGTGAAGTTCACTCGTGTTTCACGTGGGGTGGGGGGAGCAGTGCTTCTGTTGTTGTGCTGGAAAATTTCACTGCTCCCATCTTTAGTGGAAAACATTATCACCAGCACATCCTGGCATGTAGCTCTGCCTTCATTTATTACTGTCTGGTGCTGGCTTAATGCTTAGGGTGCATTTCTAAGGTACTCGGAGAGGGTTGTGGTTTTTCAAGGAAGCATAACTCATGGGGGACAGGGGAGGGAGGATCCTGAGAGATTTTGGCACAAACTGAGTCAAATTTTACTGAACATGAGAAATATAACCTGTGCAGGCTTCAACATGAGCTCTGCATGGCCCAGAGGCCACAGGGAAGGGAATATGCCCAACAGGCAGGATTACCACTCAGGAGACCTGGGTTCTGCTTTTGCTGCCAACCTGCTTGTCAGGGGCTGTCTGTACATCCTGTGTCCCCAGTCTGGGTGCCAACCACCATGGCTGGGAGCAGGCAGATGTTTCCCCATGCTCACAGCTGGCTAATCTCAGCTTCTGTCTCAGGATACAGAAACAGGATGAACCCAGTGATGGCACCAAAAAGGCAGATCAGAAGCTTGGGTTGGGTTTGTTTGAGAGGGCTTTTTTTCCCCTACTTGCACTGGTGTTTGTGCCAGAGAGATGGGCTCACAGCTCCTCAGCTCGTTTGGTGCCTCTCCCCAGTGGTATTACACAGCAGACTGGGCGACCACCACCAAAGGGGGAGAGCAAGACCCCACCAGGTGGTTCCATCATGCTGCCCTTTGAGAGGCCTTTGGGCACCAGGAACAGTTCTTGCTCTTGCTGCTGAGCTGAGAAGCACCACGACACCCTCCAGTGCAGGAGTGAGCTTGGGGTGCCCCCAGCTTTGCTGCGTCCCCTTGCCATGCTGAAAGAGTCTCCCCACAGGTCTATAATCCTGCTGCAAGGTCGCTGTGGAATGCTGCTACCACATCTCTCAGCAGTACCTCAGCACCCAGTTGGTGAGGTCCTGAAGGCAGCTCCAGGTCCAGAACTGCAGGTACGATGGGAAAGGTGCATGGGCAGGGAAATTTCATGCAATGCTGCTTTTAGCTCAGACCAGGCAGTTTGGTGGGGAGCTGCCACCGACAGGTTTGCTCGATTTTCCTTTATGTGCTTTGGAGGAAATCAAAGTCTTGAGTCAAGCACCTTTAGGGACAGAGGAAAGAAGGGAGAAAGACGATAAGCTCAAGTTTAATTTCTTTGTACACTGAATGTGTCAGTGAAGGTGGTGTGAGTGTCCTGCAGCCCTTCCAAGAGGTGTGGGTGAGGTGTAGGCTGTCCACAGCACAGCAATGTGGCTGCTGATACAGGGAGGAACTGTGGCCTTACTAAACCCACTCCTTCTGCTCTTGTGACCTGGCTTTGCTCACACCAGAGATCTCCTCTACTGGGCAGCTGGGAATCCATCACACCCCTGGCACTGGTGGGTGTCTGGTAGCAGAGGCTGTGCCTGCACCATCTGCCTCCAGCACGTGCCTGTTCTGCCTCCTATAGCCCAACTCACCTGGTGAATGGGATTGTATTTTACCCAATTCAGCTGGAGCCTGTTTGGGTGTCACCACAGCAGCAGAGTCCCTCAGCAGAACACACCTCCTGTGGCCTTTTTCCCATCCAGGTGGAACGTGACACCAACTCCAAGCATGGGTGTATCGCTTTTGGTATGGAGAAATGGCCTCCAGCACACCAAGTGCTGACACCCACAAAGGAAAACCTGCACAGGTCCCAGCCAAAACAAATGGGGAACACATTCCTTGGAGTCTGGACAGATGTCCTGCAGCCTCCACTTGGCAGTAAGTTGTATGAATAACCCCAGGCTGCTGTACCCGGTGACCAGCAAGCAGTTTATGGGATCTTTGAGGGCCAGAAGTGGTTCCTGGTGACTGATGTTACTGTTTTCCCTACCAAATTAATTTGGTACATGATGGTTGTCTCCCAACCCCTCGCTGCATGGTACATTTTTTATGCCCTCTTTGCTGTGAAAAAAAAAAAATAAATAAAACCAACAAAAAAACCACCAAATTGGAATTATAATGACTTTTATTCTCATGTATCCTCAAAGAGGCACAAGAAGAACATAAACCATGACCACACTGATTTGTTTTGAAAACTCTCCCACAGTCCCACGCTTAAATTTAGAATTTCTTTCAATGTGCAACACAACAGTTCAAAGAACTGGGGCTGGAGTGGCAGAACACAGATTAAATCTGTTACTGTTCCTGGGAGTGTTAAATGCTTCAGATTGTCATTGGTGTGTCTGAAATCTTTTGTTTGTTTGTTTCTTTGTTTTTTCCTGGCACAGGAGTTCTGGAGCAACACTTGAGAGAGCAGGTAAAGCTGCTTTCAGTGCTTGAAATATCAAAATCCCTTTGTTTGGTTGTACAGCTCTGAAACACTGGTGGTGTACAGATTTGCTCAGGTTTTTCCTATTGTACAAGGAAAATACCCACTCACACCACCAGAGCAATAACAGATCCAATAAATGTGCCCTGGAAAGAATCTAAACATCTGGGAGAGGGTTATACTCACCACGGTTTAAGCAGTAAGGAAAATAAGACTTTGGTTTGGTTACTTGGCTCGTTGTAGGTAGCAGTTTTCAAAAGTCTAGGTTGGAATTGAGTTTTGATGAAGCTTTCAAAGATGCATGGTAAAAAGAAGCTGTTTATGAATTTTGTATTTGTTAGGTATCACAAGCAACACTTTGAAAGCTTTGTATGTAACTCTCACATGAATTTAAGATGCAAATCCATATTTGAAGCTTTGCTGACCATGAGCAGAAATGTGTAAACCCAATGGAGCCCCTCTGGAAAAATGGCATTGGTGAGTTATATTCTGAGAAGACTAAAAATAGACCTCTGTCTGTTTGTTTTCCTTGATCAAGTGGCCAACTGTAACACTCCCTTACCAGCCCTAAAAAAGAATTTACATAAAAGGTGGTGACGCAAACCCTTATCTCATGACTGTGTCTCATGAGGTCATCTGTGGCGGGGAAGAAATGGCTTGATTTTTACAGTCTCTTTCCCATCTTCCCCGGCCATGAACCACTTTGAGAAAATATTTAAGTGCATCTCTACAGCAACCTGTTACCTTAATATTGCAAATCTGTTTCTGGAACCTACAGTCAAATTTCAGTTGTTTATCAGCTGTAATGCAACACTCACAGGGAAACTCTCACACGGTTAATGATGCTGAGTAATGTGCTGGCCAAAGGGCAGCAGTGGGGTTTTTCCGGGTGTACTGAGCTGCACATCTTTAACCACTGTGCTGTGGAGAGCCAGCCCTTTCAGTTCTATTTAATTATGTGTTGTTTTCTAACTCTGATTTTATTGTAGGAAAAACACTTGTCATGGCTTATCTGTCCAACAGTGAACATGTTTGGTGCTGGAAAATTAAAGTCTGCTACCTGTCCTGCACCTAGTGATGGAACAGTTTCAGCTTGGAATGGGCAAGAGGTGAGGAAATACACAAAGTCACATCTTTTTCTCTGCCTTTAAAAATGAAATTTAAGACCCAAATCTATCCTAGAATGCCTTCACTATTTATGGCCTCTACTTTGTTTTTTACGAAATCCTACTCCACTTAGGAAAGAATTACTGTGATCTGAGAAGACGAAACTCTTTCCTGTTCAGGTGTAGTGAACTCTTCTAGACACAGATGGCACAGGATAGTTGCATCACAGCATGACAATGCACCAGTTACTTGGTTTTCTAGTATCTTCATACCATGAAATATTCTCTATTGAAAAGAAATCTGATCAAATTTGGGTTGTTGATCACATTTTTTTCTTCTCAGGGCCATATTTCAAACACTGTAGAAAAACCCAGTGCATCAAGGCTGAACAAATATTTCCTTGCTTCTTGGCCTGTCTCAAAGTAGAGATAGAAAGGAATCAAGAAATGTGGCAGTTTGACCATTGACATTTGTCTCCTCTTGTTGAAGCCTCTTTGAATCAGAGACTCATGGAAGGGTTTGGGTTGGAAGGGACCTCAAACCCCATCCAGCCCCACCCCTGCCATGGGCAGGGACACCTCCCACCAGCCCAGGTTGCTCCAACCCCATCCAACCTGGCCTTGGACACTCCCAGGGATGGGGCAGCCACAGCTTCTCTGGGCACCCTGTGCCAGGACCTGCCCACCCTCAGCCAAGATTTCCTTCCCAATATCCCACCCATCCCTGCCCTCTGGCAGTGGGAAGCCATTCCCTGTGTCTTGTCCCTCCATCCCTTGTACCCAGTCCCTCTCCAGCTTTCCTGGAGCCCCTTTAGGCACTGGAAGGGGCTCTCAGGTGTCCCTGGAGCCTCCTCTTCTCCAGGTGAACCCCCAGCTCTCCCAACCTGGCTCCAGAGCAGAGAAGTACAGGAAAGGTTTTGTTGTCATCCAGGCACAAAATTTGTACCGAATCTAAAAGCAGCATTGGATTATTTTCTGTTGCAAATTTTGATTGAGGGAACTGTTTGGAAAGGGATTACACAGGGACTAGCCCAGTACTGCTGTCCACTGAGTCAAACACCCTATTCAGTATCAAATTTACAGATTAGCACTTTGGACTTTTATTTTTGGAGATTAGTTCCTGAACACTTGCACTCCCATTAGTCACCCTAAAACTAATAAACACTCTTGAAGAGCAGCTTAGATTTGACTCCTGGCACAGCTGAATCTAAATGGAGTCTTAAAATACCTGGGATACCCCTCTGTGAGCCAACAGTGACACGAATTGGCAGAGAAGGTAGAAAGCTCAGTGTACAGCTGTGCTACATCTGGATCCAGAGATGGGCTCTGAATTTCACAGGACTACAGAGCTGCTTCAAAAACCGAAGGGAAGGAGATAGAGGGCAATTGGAGGGTGGGATGGTTGTGGTGTCCTGTGATCCTTGGGGGTCCCTTCCAGCTCAGGGTATACTGTGATTTTTAGTTTCTGCATTTTAAGAGTTGACAGGAAAACTCCTGTGTTACCCCTACTTGAAATACAACAGTCTGTGATCACTGACTGGGATTTGAAAGGCAAGGAGTGTAACACATATTTTTCCTTTCACAAGGTAATCTTGAAAGGAACTTCTTGGCTACATTTCAGGATTTCTGCAACACAATGGAGTTCACTGAGTCATGGCAATGCAGTGGGGACACAGGTCCTACCAGGGCTGAAATGTGAAACACAAAACAGGTATTTTATTACAAGTAAAGACTTTAGCACAGACCTGGGAAACTTTCTTTTTTTTAAGTGTCTTGGAGAATTTCATATGGTCTAATTCACTTCAATGTGAATAAACTAACAACCTGGTCTAGTGGGAAGTGTTCCTGCCCATGGCAAGGGGTTGGAACAAGGTGAGCAATTACTAATGCTTATTAATATCTCAGCTAAGACTTATCTCAATAGGTTAATTCATGTAATAATGAGTTGGCTGTCCACCTCATTTCCATCAGGCATTTGGACAACACTCCCAGGCACATGGTGGGTTTCTTGGGGGTGTCCAGCTGTTGGACTCAGTGATCCCAGTGGGTCCCTTCCAACTCGAGATATTCATGAATAACCTGTGTAAGAACTGTTCTGGGTTCAAAGTGAGATCTGTCCTGAGAGTAGGGGAAAGATTTGCACTGACAGCTGAAATCAAGTTTAAACATGTCTGTTCCTGTCAAAGCACAGCTTCCCAGAGCTGCTCGTTGGCAATTCATCCATTTAAATTATCTCCACAACAATTTTACATATTCCATTGCACATTTTGCAACAGATGACATTTATTAACATCCTAACAATAATATTTCCTGCATTTGCATCTTCCAGACACTCATATTTTAGTTCTCTCACAGTCCTTAGTTATCCCCATGCCTAATGCTCCAAAAGCTTCACTTACCTTTTGTTTTTTTGCACTGGCCTGATTAGGTTTGACCTCCCTTTCTTGACCTAAACTGAGGAAAACTTGCTATGTGCTGTGTGTCTATGCACTGGTTTCTGCAGCTGAGCATCACCCCTGTCCTCACAGCACGTCTGATAAGGCAATTGAGGCAGTGTCTGCCAGCTCATGAAGAAACCATCAGGATGGGATTACATCAGGCTCTAAAAACAGCCTCAGTCTTACTGTTTTGTAAAACAAATACCAAGGAAAGCCTTTGGCTGCTTGTTTTGGCGTGAGACACCCTTCAGTGTTACATAGCAAGACCTAATGGCATCTGTCACAGCTTAGTCATGTACAAATTCACTTTTGCAGGAGTTGGGAAGTTCAAACTACACCTCTCTCTTTTTCTTCCTTGTCCCTCTTCATTTTTTTTCTCCAGCTACTGCAGGAGAAGCCACTTTCAGAGATATAATGTGACGGCACTTTGGGATCCTGGGATGGATTTTCCACTGTTTTCAATTTACGCACAGTTGTTGGAGTGTATTAAAGGGTGTGTAATATATAAGGGGATGTATACAGGGAGTAGCAAACTCCCTCACAGAACTGGGACTTTGCAGGATTTGATCCTTCTCCCTGGTTTTTATGCTATGCTGGGTTTGAGTAATCAGCTTGAAATCATCTATTATAGGGGAGTTTTAATGGCAAAGGAGTATTTTTTCAGTAACATTCTATTTCAGTCTCCAAAAATATAGTCCTCAGTAGCATTATAAGGCTTGTAATAGCTTTATTTTGAAGACTGCATTAATCCAAACAGGCTGAAATAGAATGGTGTCTGATTTTCTAATGCCTCTCCACTGGAGTGGTTTTAAGTGTCTGAAACAAACTAGTCTAAAAATCCAATTTCACAAAAACCATCTCTGCAGGAAGAACAAATTCGATTTCTCATGTTGCAACAACACATACACTGACATCTGATGCCTCCAGTAGCTCCTGTCAGGACTCATCTTTACAGAAACAACATTAAATACACAACTTCAGCTTGAGGGCTGAAGGCCACACCACACACTGGTGCCTCTGGAATTGAGGGCCTGCAGTTCTTTTGGGAGTCCCAGATAAAAGCACTAATACTCAGCTGAGCTTGTCACACTTTTGACCAGGGGATCTGAGACTCGCCTTCCCCTCTCTTTTATTCTTTTCTCCCCTTGCATACATCAGGTATTTTATCATTTGCTTGGGAAAGCAAAAAGATGAACCACCTCTATGCACCTATTCCTGAGTCCAGCTTGCTGGTCCCCAAGGGGGAGAGCAACAAGAGCTTTCTGGCATAAAGATGTCACAGTCTTAGAATAATTCAGGTTGGAAAAAACCTTTATTATGGTCAAGTCCAACCGCTAACCCAGCACTGGCAGTATCTAATATCCCACCTAACCCTGCCCTCTGGAATTGTGAAGCCATTCCCTGTGTCCTGTCCCTCTCCAGCTTTCCCTGGAGGCCCTTTAGGCACTGGAAGGGGCTCCCAGGTCTCGCTGGAGCCTTCTCTAGGTGAACACCCCCAGCTCCCCCAGCCCGGCTCCAGAGCAGAGGGGCTCCAGCCCTGCAGCATCTCCAGGGCCTCTTCTGGACCCCTCCAGCAGCTCCATGTCCTTCCTCTGTTGGAGATCCCAGAGCTGGAGGCAGGGAAGTCTCATTAAGGTGGGGTGTCACCTGAGCAGGGCAGAGGGGCAGGATCCCCCTTCCCTGCTGCCCTGGCTGTGGCATCAGCCCAGGGCATGGGGCTTTCTGGGCTGTGAGGGAACACAGCCAAGGCATACCCAGCCTCTCACCAACCCACACCAAGTGCTCCCCACAGAGTGCCCTCCGCCCATGCCCCCCAGGCTGGGGCATGGTATGTCAGATGACCAGCACTGGGTCTGGCAAGCAAGGGACCCAAAGAAAACATGCAAACCCCGCCGTGTGCTGCCAATACCCCTCTGTACGTTCAATAGCCAAAGGTTCATTTTGTGCATCTGTTCTCACAGGCTGGACAGAAGCACAAAGCAAAACTGATGGCTAAGAATGCAAATCCCCCTTCCAACTGGGACACCCTAGAAGAGAAGGCCCTTCCCAGGCAGGGAGGAGCTGCAGGATGTACCTCTGGTGGCAGCTCTTCTCTAGCTCTCCACTTCCACATAGCCTAAATTACAGAATCATAAACACATAAAATAGAAAATAACAGCAATTTTTGGCTGTCACAATTCTCGCTCTCAACACAAGAGAATTTTTAATACACCAAGTTCACCTACTGTGGCCATGGCACAAGCACCAAGAGTCCCCTCTACAAGCACAAGGATGGAAAAAGCCCAACAGGTCTCAGGTTTCACACCACCAGGGAGATTTCAGAGCACACCTTTCTGCATGGAAAGGCACAGAACACAATTCTCTTGGGATGTGGATCTGCACTGAAGCTGCGTTCTATTTTTGGAGCAACACTGGAACGTTTCCAAGACCACCATGACACAATCCCTGCACTAGGGGTGGTAAACATGTCTCCACTGCTGCTGCAAAGCCTCCTGCACCGTTTACTGCGCATTCTTTAACCGCTTCCTTTATTAGGATTCTTCCAGTGTTGTCACCTCATCCCTGGACCCCTCATGGAAAAAAGCAAACCAAGCCTATCCCTTGCTGATGCCATTTACTGGGAGGGGCCCACAGGTAAGTCAAGGTGAGAAATAACCTGATGAGACAAGACTGCTAAACCACAGCTTAATTCCCTTCTGGCTTGAGCTTTATCACTTAAAGGAAGCTGCTGCCAATTCCAAGGAAATTGTGAATAAATACATTTACAGGTAAGTGAGTGAGTAGAAGAAATATGAGGATCAAGGCTCAGCATCCCTGGGTAAAATTAACTGTTTGAAAAAATTGATACTGCAGCAGCTCTGCAGGATCTGCTTATCCCAATCCACTGAAAGCATTTAGACACATTAACCCCAAAACTCTGGTAGTCCTGCCCCAGACACATTTAGGACTCTGTCAGCGTCTCCGATTTTAACAAACACTGGCTCTAAGAAAGCCAAGATGTAACCTCAGAAAAAAAGAAATTAAAAGCTTCCTCCACTCACTGTTTTCTGAGCACACTCTTAAAGAAACCCAGCAGCACTGAGGGCTAATACTGTGTCACAGTAATAGGGTAAAAATGGGTAAAATCAAGGCTAAAACTTGCATATTACTCCAAATGTGCTTTATAAGCCAGCTACTCACATTCATCCAGGACCTAAATTCTTTTTCTCTCACAAAAGGGGCTCTACAAATGCAATTGGTACAATGGGAGGATCACAGTTGAGGTGGGCAGCACAGATTATTTACATCTTTTGTAAGCATACCCCTTAAAAAATGTTAGGTATACTAAAGCTTTTAAGGCATTTTGCACTGGAACCAAATTTATTGGTATTTCTCTTACCTGTTGACACCTTACCAGTTGCATTTATGTAAAAAACATGGTGCAGTTAAGGCTAAAGTCTAGACTTTTGTGCAGCAATTTAAACTTGTGCTCAGAAACCAGATCTAAGGGTAAGCAGTGCCTACACATTCAGCAGCAGTGCTGTAAATGAGAATTCCCCACCTCCCTGGTGCATGCTGCACCCAAGCTCAGTAACTAANTCGAATATATATAATATATATTATTAATAACACTAATTCTGGTTAACACTACCATTAAAGTGCTATAGTGAAAACCAAACACGGTCTTGACTTTATTTTGATAACGTGGGCACTGTTTCCCTGTAAAGTTCAAATCCTTATTTTGCAGAAAGTAAAGGCCATTCAACCATCAATTGCACAAAATGCTGTATTTTATTAACTAAATAAAAACATACAGTTAAATTCATACAGGATATTCAATATAAGCAGAGTAACATGTTTATAATCTATGGTTCTGTCTGGTTTGCATAAGTTTAAACGGTGCCTGGTATAGGCGCAACGTATTCCTGCTACAAGGAACTCAGCAGTTCAAAGTCTCTGCACCCCACAGCTCAGAGTATCCAGCTGGAGCCCTACCTGAACCAGTGCTGTAATGCCAAAAATAAGGACTCATTATTCATAATTCCATGAGAGACAAACCATTTTTAACTGAAAACTTCCCTCCTGCAAGACTACAAATAATCCACCACTGGGAGCTTGTTTTATTCAGTGCCTATGCCTGCTGAGAGAGCATCAGCTTTCAGGGGAGCTGAGATCTCTCTTTCGGGGAAGGAAAACTGGAGTTTTTCCACTTGAAATGCACCAAGCCAAAGGAAAGGGGCGTTTCAGCTCCCTGTGTGAGCACACAGCATGAGCACCTCGATGTTCAGCAGCTCATACCACCTCTATCCTAACCACAGGGGCTCCAGCTTACCCTGGGAGGAGCTGCCTTCCCAACACAGTCTCTTACTTACCACAACCCAGGGATATCACAGCCCAGTGTCCCCCAAAAGGCAGTGCAGCCTCAAATGCAGCGTTTCCACTGTGCTGCATTCAGCTACCAGTCCTACCCTTCAGTCTGGGACCAAAGTTGCCAACACACAGGTCTCCTTGAGCCTCAACATGCTTGGAAATGCTTGGAAGAGCCGCAGAGGTGTGTAGGTTGGAGCCCAACTGGTCACGGTGTTATAATAAAGCCCTAAGAAAGGCAGCAGGTTGTATAGTTACCTCCTTGTGAGCAAAATCCCTGCCCTAAAACTATGCAACCTACTACCTCTTCCTAGGAGCCCAGTGCTTCCTTTGTGCAGTTCTTCTCACTCAGCAGCTGCTCTGGGAAGTGCTTTAGCTCACCAGCAGCTTTGGGTCTTCTGCCTGTAGGCCTGGGCACATCCTCCAAGTTTACACTGTCAGCACTTACCAAGCAGTGGTTGACCAGTTCTGCCACTCAGGAATGGCTCTATTTCCACTCTAAGCTAAACTTGTCATGCCAAAGAGCATTTCCATGTTTTTTTGTCACTATAACAAGGGGCTCACTGGGCAGGCTAGTGCAGAAGCAGTGAGAGACTGGGTACACCTAGGACAGTAGGAGGAAAACAATGCAGTAAGCTTGAAAAGTCTTTCCATAAAACAATAACCACCTTGCAGAACAGTTCTGCCTCTTGGATGCTCCAACTTCACAACTTTACACTACCCCCAAAAAGATAAAGGGTCAGTTTTGGCCAAAACTGGCCAACACTTCAGTTTTCTATATTAAGTCTAGAAGAGCTGGAGAAAAAACAAGCAGACATTCATAAAGTATAATTCTAAGTTTTCCCTCCAACTTTTACTAAGCAGTTGGGAGTCACAGAATATTGATGCATTCTAGGAATTGGGGTTTCATAACAGTTTAAGTCCCAATGTACAAGTCTGAGCTGCCTGTATGTTACATTCAAACCCCAACTGGTTTGGAATCACTTCCCCTCTGTGAAGCGTTCCACTCTATGTAGGAATATGGGTATTCTCCACCTCCAGCCAGCACTGTGCCATTCACCTTGGGAGAAAAGGCATGTTAGTCAAATATATCATCTGGGGGTAGCACTATTCACACTGATTGGCAATCCTGCACATTCTGGCACTGATTGTCTGATGCTTTACAACCCTAAATTTATCTGACAGATCTATTTTTACTGATTATTTTTACTGCATCACTGACTGCAAAGGGTCGCAGTTTGTTTTACTCCTCAGGGAAGGCAATAGATTGTATAGTTATCTCCTGAACAGGGTAAAATAACTACCCTACAACTATACAATCTACTACCTCACTCTGACAGAGAAGCACAGCCTTCAGCAAAGAGCTCAGCCAGCCAACCACAGTTTCACTCTAAAGAATGTTTGAAACTTCACTCAGCAACCTTAAACACCACCACAAAGGTAATTTGTATTTGACTACCCCACCATCCATATACAGGAATCTTAATTTCTTACTCATTAGAGCAAAAATTAATGCAGAATTATAACCTAGCTTTTCCAAGACCTAGAAGAATCTAAACACTTCTCCACAGCTATTACAGAAGTGTTTTCTCCTCCCATAAGCAGTGCAGGTAGAGAAGTTCAGTAGAATCTGACACTGAGCTTAAAATTGAGAAGTTTCCAGTGTTGGTTTCCTGCTGCTTTAGGAAAGACAGTAGATTGTATAGTTATCTCCCAGTTGTGGGTATGACCCTAAAACTATACAACCTACTACCTCATCCCACAGTGCAGGCATCTTCAGAGTTGCTGTAGAGGATTGTTGCTTCAGGAAAGACAAGGTGACTACCTGCAGACAGCATTTTTAACAGTGATCAGAGAAACAGCATTCCCCTCGCACCCCCCAGTCATGCAAGAAAGGTATTTTAAAGATAAGGTTTCTTAATTCCAAGATTTTACCAACTGCTTGGGCCTTAACATATTTCATCTTTAGCCAAGTCAGCAAGTTGTAGCAGCCATAGCAACTAGAGTGATTAAACTTCTGTTAAATTATTGGTTGTGTTCCACAGATGTAACTTCTCACCTGAAATCAGAAGAAAAGTCTATCAGAATGATTGTAGGCAGACAAACAGTTCTTCCTCTTTAAAAACAATAAAATCTAGCATCATAGCTATGCTGATTTACATGGATCAGGATGAAGCCTCAATATTTAGAATTCTGATTAAATAAATGATATCTTCACCTATTCTAACAGTTAAAAGCTCAAAAAATGTAATGTCAAAAGTACTAATTTTGGTTTTTTTTTCTGTAAAGTCTTAAATTACATCAAGTCCTGTGCAGTAAGATTATGGCCTCTCTCCTGACATTTAATTGTTAAACTGCCTTACCAAAAGAACACTTAAAATATATGTTGTTTTCCCAAAAGAAACAAGTGAGTTTCTCTAACTGCTCCTGATGTAACCTTAAAGCCAATTTCTACATTAACACAGCTCAACATCATCTTGAGGCGAAAAACTTATAATAGTGAAATGGAAATACTTGCCAGGCTGATGTGCGACTTCCAACCCCCTTCTCAGCAAGGACAGCTTGACAAGAAGGCTGGAAAGGAACACTGATTGTTTTGCCCAGGTGATTTACACAACAGTTGAAATTGCTTAGAGAAATGCAGTTTGAAAAACATTAAATGTTTTACGAGTACTTCATCCCAATTTACACTGCTGTTTTCAGACCACTCCTCAAACAAAGCCTTGATAGAAAAAGAGCACCCTAATGCACTTTCATGTCCTTGCCAAAAAACACAGCACATGATGCCCCGCATTAATATCCAAAGGGATGACGTTATTCCTTGAACAGAGAGAAAAATCAAATTACTTTCCAACCCCCTCAATGCTTCACTCCAGAATCCTTTATACAATACCGATGATGAATTTTGTTGTCTCTTAAAATCTCACTTGTAACTGGCATAAATGCCATTATTTGCTTTTGTTAACTTCCACACCTCCCAGAAAATGTCCTTCAGCACAGACACAAGCCCTTGGTCCTGCTGTCCAAACCAGGAATGAATGAAAACAGCAGTTCTGGGCAGACTCACACCCTCAAGGAACACTGGCCCCATCGACCCTTCAGAATCAGCAAGGGAGGTGACAAACCCTTTCAGTTCCCTGTCCCTGCATCCCAATCTTCATCAGTTGAGCAGAATCCCTGGAAAGTCCCAGTCCCTCCCAGGGGGCTGAGCTGCACAGAGCACCAACCTAGCACCCTCAGTCTGTCCCCTGCTGATCCCATGAAGTGAATGAAGTCCCACGTGCAGGTTCAGAAGGAACTTTTAAGATGAAGCTGATGGTTCAGTGATGAACTGAAAACGTTTGAAGGAGGCACTTTGAAAAACTGAATAGGTGCTGCCACACCTGTTTGAATTAGATAACACATGTAAAGCAATGCTTCTGAATTTCTGTGCAAAATTAAGCCTGAAGGACATGAAGATTGTAATAAACTCAGAAACCAATCTGTTGCATTGCACCACATTTAGACAAAATTTAACTGCAGACCTAACCAACCTGAGCTGTATTAAATAGCTTTTATTTCCACTGACAGCAGGACTTCCCTATCAAGTTTTATTCTGGGAAATTCTAAGTAATTTTCTACTGTCACCACTAGGTTTTCCTGTCCAGTACCTGCAGCACCTCCATGCACAGCAGTGTGTCTCCTTCCACCCTTCCGAAACAAGAGCTTTCATCTTGTTACTTAGGGTTAAAAATGTCTTTGAAAAAATATTACTCAACTAGCAGCTGCTAGTCTGTCTTGAAATCATGAAGTGCACACAGGGCATGAGGAGAACCTCATTCTGTAACAAATACACCTTATGAAAGGTCATCAGGTAACCTGGCCTCTAATGGTTGCAGAAAAGCTACTTAATCTTACATCACTCAGATACTATTTTTTATTTTTGCTTTACTACTAGGGGGTGTATAATTAGAAGAATTCAAATTCTAGTAAAAAAATATTCTTTTTGGAAGGAGTTTGGGTTACTTTCTGCTTTTACTTCTATCTACTGTGTATTCCTGCAAAGTCCAGCTAATCAGCATTCTGCTTTATATTAATGCTGCAGTTTGGGGAGCTTTTACCTTGTGGATTATTTCTAATAGTCCTGCCTCACGCAAGCTGCAATGTCCTTTCACAGATTACACCTGCCAGGTGTCTCTGGGGGCCTGCTGATTCTAAGCATGCAGGGCTTCTGGCCATGCAGAAGCAGGGAAGCCTGAAAAATGACCCTGCTGGCAAAGCCTCTCCTGCTGTGGGATGTTCTCATCCTGGTGAGTGTGATCCTGCAAAACTCCCTGTGCTGCTGCTGTCACATCTGTCAGCACAGGGGTTCAGGCTCAACTACCAAAGATCCCTCAGCTATGGTGAGAAAAACTGAAAAAAAAAAAAACATCTGGGTAATTGGCTTTCCTTGTTAAAAGCTGAGTTCCTGAGTGCCTGTGTTTCCTGTCACCGTGTTTAAAATCCCCAGTGCACTGAAAGGGGAGGAAGTGGCTCTATACTCGTGGAGCTGCAGCACCCCACCAGCCCCAGCTGCCAAGCACCACCCCAGGGCTGAGCCTGCCCAGCTCCTGCCACCCCATGGAGCTGCAGGATCTGCAGTAATGGCACTGCCATCCACTCCTCACAATTCTACCCTGGTTTGCAGCAGCACTGCCTGCACTGAAGCCACACTCCCTGAATCCCACCTTCTTCCTGCTGCCTTCTCCACCTGTGCCAAGCACCCAAATCACAACACCCAGACTCCTAATGTGTTCATTCCTCGGGGTTTGTCTGACTGGTGTGGACTGCAGGAAGAAAAGGAGCAGCATGATTGATATAAACTTCACTATCCATGATATTGCCTCCCCTCACTCCACTCAAGTAGCCCTGCTGTGTTACCACACGCTACAGACACATCTCATCACCTCTTTCCAAAGCAGGCTCAGAGCAATCAGATAGCATCTGACACAAAAGTTTTAGCATGAACTAAAATTTTTTCCTCTTCCATATTCAGTTTGGGGTTGTACCTTCCTTTGTCCTAATAATGTGCTTAGGTTTCCAGAGCCTCGCTCCTCATTTGTGTCCAGAAGTGACAGAATCTGAGTGGGCTCTGCATTAAGTTTGTCCTTGTTTTCTTGAGCTACCTGGAAGTTGAAAACATCTTAAATGATCCTAAACTGCATAGGAAAAAAAAAGCCTCAGAAATTTTTATGGTTTTAACAGCACACAGTAGAACATCAGCACTCCTAAGCTATTGTCCAACCTGTGAAAGAGAAAAAAAATAACACAAATAGTTACTATTTTATTCATTACTTTGCTGAGGGAACAAAAGAACAGAAGTCCTGTCTCCTCTCAGTGGGCTCATCCCCTCTCAGTGTGATCCTACAAGACAAAATGCTTTATTCTCACAGCTATTTTATCCACTTAGCAGCACAGGAAAAAAAAAACACACCAAAAGCTGAAAGTGAGTTTGTAGAAGGAAAAGTTCCTACACAACTGGTCTTCACTGACACCTACAATATGCAGTGTGGAGACAAGAGATGCACTCGCCTGGGGTACACAATGCTGAGGACATCCTCCTGTGAAAAGATCATCTGGTAATTGTAAATTCATGAGCACTTTGTTATCTGAAAAGACTATTTTACTCCAATGCTTAAATTGCGCTTCAGAAATTCAGTGGATAAAACTGAGCCAAAAAGTCAAAGCTGTGAGTTCAAAACCTGTGGGGAACTAAAATTAGAGGGGTTTGGGTTTTTTAGGTTTGTTTATTTTTACTTTGTGCCAAGCAAATTCATCTGCACTGAAAACAGGCACTAACCAAGAGAGCAAGAATTCTTCCAGCAGAATATGACACCCCTGCTTAT
Organism: Formicarius rufipectus; assembly: GCA_013399695.1. NCBI lineage: Eukaryota > Metazoa > Chordata > Aves > Passeriformes > Formicariidae > Formicarius > Formicarius rufipectus. The sequence goes on along the minus strand of VXAU01001198.1, from coordinate 8,935 downwards.
GGCCAAAAATGAAAAATGTCATAGCTCTTTTTGAGCTGGAGCAAGTGCAAATCACATCAGAACACTGGTCCAAACTGGGAAGTTGTGCAGAGGAGAAAAGGAGGACAAGCAGTTTCAGCACATACAGCTCTTGGGCAGCACCAAAGTCCACACAGGGATAGTTCACACAACAGTAAGGTTAATAGCACTGAATGCCACCAATAATGTATTTATCTAGTGTCTCAATTGGAAATGCAATTTTATGCTCCCAAACCTATATCCCACTTATATTTAATTACTTTAACACAGAGCAAAGTGGCTTTAAGTAATTATTGCATGAAATATTGCTGTTTTGCCACATTTTCAATCAGTATGTTTGATTTTCATGTATTTTTCTAACCTTGTAGTTATAGTTGGAATATAAACATGGAGAGACCACGGCCTGAAAGAAATGAGACGTCATTACTGCCCACTCAGGCCCATGTCCTGTGGAAAAGCACAATTAATGTTTTCTAATATGAACACAAAAACCAAAGTAACACAAATCTTGGCATCTTTCCCTACACACACTCAATTTCACTACACTAAAACGGTCACGTTTTCACAAATCCTGTTTGTCAGTACAGAGACAAAATAAATATAATTATAAATAAATAAATATAGGTACACTTCAGCTTCAAACATTAGAAAGGCCTCAGTGCCCTTCTCAAAGGAGAAGGTTATCTGGTCCTGCTCCAAAGAGAAAGGTGTATTTATACATAATACACAGATGTGTATTTATTCCCTAGATGTGTGGCATGCTAAGTGGGCTTTTTCTGCATGATGTTTATGTTATTATAATAATTACACAAATTCAGCAAACAGCAAAGTTAGTGCATGAAAATATTTCAAGATTGCTGTGCTATATTATTAACTGGCAACATATTTAAACATTTATTCCCCTCTCCAAGCCCTGGGAGCCTTTCACTATTTTGCAAATGAACTGATGTTTTCCAATACTAATAACAGAAGCAAATAAAGAAGGTACTTATCAGAAGGAAAGTGAAATAAGGATACAGCTCGTTGAAGGAGAACAAAAAAGCAAGTGCTCTGATGTTTTATCTAAGCTTCCTTTGGCCAAGTCTCCAGTCTCAGTCTGCAAAGTAACTTCCTAGCATGTCTGAGGTGAACTGAGGTTGTATTTAGGATATAAAGAGCACAACCTGGGGAAAAACTCAGTGAAAAAATTACAACTAGCAATTTTGTATTTAAAATATCACAATACAGCTGTTTCTTAAGTCCCTCTTCATGACGGTACACTATCATAGGGGAAAAAAAATCCTATTATTGCACATTGACTGTAGCCATTTGGAACCACCACTGCAAGTAACAACTTGGCTAAGTTCAGACTATTTCACACCTGAGAGTTGCTGTGAACAGGTCAGATTTGACAACAGAAGCCACACCAGCAAACAACTGTTTTGGTGAGGCCCCTGGCAGCTTGGGATGCTTGAAAAAAAACAGGAAGATGCCCTGTTTTTCAAATATCATTTAAGTTATTGCTTTTGAAGGGACAGGTTGATTGACTCAAACACCCTGTCATGGGTTAAGCAGGCCCCACTGTGGCCACTGAGCATCACTCCAAGGGTTCCTCTGTGCATTTTTAGTGGCACCAACTTTTCCCTGCCCATTATTAACACTTGCACTTGAGTCCCCAAATTGCCTGTGCAGAGTAGCACAGATACAGAGAGCACTGACAAGGTGGCAAAGGCAAATCTGCATATGAAGGTTATCACAACCTTGGCCATTAGGTTGAGTTTTCACTCTTCCAAGAAATAAGCCACAGAATCATAAGGGTTGGGAGGACCCTCTGGAGACCACGGATTCCAACCCCGGCTAAGGCAGGGCTACCTGAACAGGTGACACAGAAATGGATTCAGGAGGGTTTGGAATTCCTTCAGAGGAGCCTGGAGCGGTGTTCAGGCCATCCCTGAGCAGGCTGTCCAAGTGCTCTGCCCCTTCCATGGGAATTTGTAGCATAAAGTCACAAAAATACAGGCCGATTGGGTAACATCATCTAAAATCCACTGAACCGTGCCAGAACAGCCACCCTAAGCACATCCCTGCGTGCCAGGGCCGGATTCCGCAGCGTGCCAGCACCAGCCCTGGGGTGCCAGGGGGCTGCCTATGCCAAGGGGAAGAGCAGCGCTGAGAGAGGCCAGCGAGAGCTCCGGCCACAGCTGCACGGCCCTACAGCGGCCCCAGCACACCCATTCACCGGAGCTGCCGCCCCTCTGCTCCCGGGGAACCCCCGGCCCCGCTGCGGCAGCGCTGGGAGCAGCCGCGGAGCCTCAGGGGGAGGATCCCAAAGGCGGCGGGCCCGGCGCTGAGCCCGGCAGGGCCCGCGGGCAGCGCCGATCGCAGCGCGGGGCCCGCGGGGCTCCCCGGCCCGGCACTGACGTACCTCCGGCTGAGGCGCTTCGGGGCCTTCCGCGGGGGCCGGGAGGGCAGGAGAGCGGCGGCCCTGAGGGGAACTGGGACAGCGAACCGGGCCCGCGGCGGGGGCGGCCCGGATGGGCCCTTGCGCCCGGGCCCTTCACTCCCCGCGGCCAAGCCCGCATCCCCGCACCCCCCCGTGCTACCCCGCGTCCCCACAGGGTTCCACAGGGTCCCGCAAGGTCCCGCAGAGCGCCGCACACCCAGCCCGGCCCTCACCTCGGCCCGGTCCGCACCCCTGCCCGGCGCCGCCGGCGGTACCTGCGGGACCCGGATGGAGTCGCGGCCGCCGCTCCCGCGGCACCACGGGAAGGGCCGCGCCCGCCGCTAGCCCGTCAATCACCCGCTCCGCGCACGCCCATTGGCTACGCCACCATCTGGCTCCGCCCCCTGGTCACGGCTTTGGCTTCTCATTGGGCGGCGGAGGGGGAGGCTCCGCCCCCCTCCGCCATTTATTTCGGGCGCGTTCGGCGGCGCCTCCGTAATGGCGCCCCCGGCAGGCACAGCGACCCCGTGCCCTGGGCACGGCATGGCACAGGCGGGGTGTGTCCCTATTCCCGGCACAGCACGGCCCGCTGTGTGTCCTCAGGCCCAGCACAGCGTGGCCCGAGCATGCCCCTGGGCCCAGAATAGTGTGGCCCATGTGTGCCCGCAGGCCTGGCACAACACGGCCACTGTGTGCCCTTAGGCACTGAATGGCATGGCCCGTGTGTGTCCTCAGGCCCGGAATGCCCCGGCCCAGCTGGTATGCACCCCCAGGCACGGAATGGCACAGCATGGCTCATTTTGTGTCTCCAGGCCTGGCATGACACAGCATGGCCCAGTGTGTGCCCTTAGGCATGGAATAGCATGACCCATGTGTGCCCCCAGGCCCAGAATGGCCTGGTGTGTGTCCTCGTACATGGAATGGCACAGTGTGGTCATTTTGTGTCTCCAGGCCTGGCATGGCCTGCGTGTGCCCTCAGCCCCGAAATGCCCTGGCCCAGCTGGTGTGTGTCCACCAGGCCACACTCCCCGGCACTGTTTGCACCATTAGCACCATTGCTCGGCTTAAGGGCCTTGGATTCCCCACAGCCCTATGGCACAGAATCCTAAAAACATCACCATACTCATGGCTGGGCTTTGCAATCAAAGGTTTAGGGAGGGCTCTACCCACACCCGCTGCGAGCACTGATGGCTAAAGAGGCCGATGTGGGATAGGCAAGTCTGGCTGCAAAGGGCAGAGTTTGGCCACACCAGAAGATGCCCGTCGGCCAGGGTTAGCCACCCAGGCAAAGGGTGGAGATGAGCTTTGGTCAGCCAACCTTTTCTAGGCCCCTCTCAATGTGGAGCAAGCAGTGCTCTCCTTGGAAAAGGCTGCTTGGTCATTCAGGATGCTGCCGAACAAGACTGTCATCTCCGGGGTCAATCTCGAGCGACTGATGTCCTGAACCTCCTGCTTACAGGGTTGGGTCTGCAGCTCCCAGTGCCCCTCATCACCTGCAGTTCCATGTCTTGATCCACCTGCATGCAGGGCTGGGTCTGCAGCTCCTAGTGCCCCTCATCACCTGCAGTTCCATGTCCTGATCCACCTGCATGCAGGGCTGGGTCTGCAGCTCCCAGTGCCCCTCATCACCTGTTGTTTCATCCCTCACCTGTCACTGCAGGGCTTTGCAAATGTGGGTGAATCCCTCAAGCCTGTGCAGTGGATTTTTTAGGTGAGGCACAGCTTACATGGAACTGGCCCCACCCTTTACTCCTGAGATTCATCTGCCAAAGCCTAGAGAGCTTGGATGGTGACAGCGAGGTGCTCAGGATGTAGGTTTGGTTAGAACATCCCTCTCTGAGATGGATGGCCTGACAGGGCTCAGCGAGCTCCATCTGCCCGGGTTTGGAGTTAGAGTTGTCCTTCTCCTAGGATGGTTGCCGGGTGGCTGACAAGCTCATCCTGCCCATGGACACACTTTGTTTGACCCTTCAGCTGAGACCTGACCAGCATGGGAGACCCTGCCAGGGGCATAAACCACCACCAGCACAGCTCACAACCTCATAAGGGCACACAAGCTTCTCCCCTGTGACAAGGGGGTGTCCGTGGGGAAGACAAGGGTGGGAAAAGACCTTTTAAGATAATCCAGACCAACCATCACCCTCTAAACCACTGTGACCTCCAAGCCACTAAACCATCCACCAGTGCCAGATCCAGGAGCCTCCTGAACACCTTCAGGGTTGGCAACCCCACCACCTCCCTGGCTGGTCTATTCCAACGCTGGACCGCCCAAAATGATTTACCACATCTAATCTGAACCTCCCTGTCTCATTTTAAGGCGTTTGTTCCTGTCCTCTCCTCGCAGGCAGGGTAGAAGAGAGGCCCCACCTCACCACAGCTGCACAGAGTGCGGGAGTCCAGCCCAGGCCCTCCAGACTGAACAACCCATCCCACAGCCTTCCCTCATCAGACACCTCTCCCAGAGCCTTCAGAAGCTTTTCTGCCTTTCTCCAGCCCCTCAGTGCCCATTTTAAAGTGAGGGGCCCACAACTGAGCAGAACTGAGCAGAAGTGCCCTCCTGGCAACTCCCACGCTGCCCTCCATGAGCAAAGGGCGTGGGTTGCTCTGGGGCTGGTGTCAGTGCCATCCTGCCAGATAGCACTTCCAAAGCACTGCCAGGGTGGCTTCTCTGGGCACAGACAGCTCCTGTGCCCGTCCTGTTGCCTCGTCTGTGTAGGCAGATCCTTCCAAGACACAACTGAGTTTTAATTGCTTTGCTGATCATGTTCTCTGGTAGATGATAATCTTCTTTAATTGGGGAGCACCCACTGAGGCATCAATAGGACAAGAGGGCACAGGCTTAAGCTCTACCAGGGGACGTTTAGGTTGGATGTCAGGAAGAAACTCTTTACAGAGAGAGTGCTCAGACACTGGAATGGCCTGTGCAGAGAGGTGGTGGATTCGCCATCCCTGGAGGTTTTTAGGATGAGACTGGATGTGGCATCAGTGCCATGATCTGGGAATCACAGTGGGGTTGGATCAAGGATTAGATTTGATGATCTGGAGATCTCTTCCAATCTAATTGATTCTATGATCTTCTCTTCCTTCACCCTTCAGTGCAACCCCGATGAGCTGCTGAAGGAATGAGTTTGTTCTACTCCTTGATGGGGGAAGTGACTTTTCCACCATCCACCCTTTTTAGTGATTCCTGTTTCCAGGTCACTGACTTTGCTGCTTGGCACTGGACCTGTGGGAGATAAGCTCCTGCTTCTTGTTGAGGCTCTGCTGTGAACTATATGTCTTTGTCAAAGTTTGTGTTCTTCTCTCTGCCTCTGCATTTGGGGTTTATCCTCTTGTGCTTCAGCAGTCTGACCTGGAAGTGTCGTGTTGGTGCCTTGTTACTTGATCAAAATACCTTTTCTGGTTATATTCGTGATTGATTTTTTTAAAGGTTTTTAGGATGCGCAGGGTCTCTAAGGGGCATCAGAGCCTTTCAGAGGAGACGTGGTCCTTCAGCTTATTGGTGTGTCTGCAATGTCACAGCTATCAGGACTAATATGAAACTTGGTGACAGAAATGTTGAGTTCAACTTCAAACTTCAAACACAGCTTTTGTTTGCCATGTCTCTTAATTTTCACAAGATTTTTGGGACAGATCTTATGAATATGATACCTAAATAAATAAAAATGTGTGAATTCACAGAGTATTCATGTCATACTTTTTTCTTCTTTTGAGAAATTTTTTAAATAATTAAACTTTTGTCAGCTTGCAACAATTTGAGAAAGTTTATAGGGTTGGAATGATGAAGTTCTTGTGTGTCTGCTGTCCTGTCATACTTCACAATATTAATTTTTATCACAAATTCAAGAAGGGAACATGTGCCTTAGTGGTGGTCAGGAGAGCAACGGGCAGATCAAACAAGGACCCAACCACTGATTGGATAAGGCAGATGTTGAACAAACTAAATCATGGTGCCTCAACAGCTAAAATGAAATTTTCATCCTTGTGCAGGTAAAACTTTATCAAGTAGATTTGGCCAGCTGCTCAATTACACACTATTCATTACTGTCAGCTGTAATTTGACTCATTTTCCGATGAGGTTTCCACCATCCCCGAAGGTGTTTAAGATGAGACTGGATGTGGCACTCAGTGCCATGGGCTGGTGATCACAGCGGGGTTGGATCAAGGCTTGATGAGTTCGGAGGTCTCTTCCAACCCAGCTGATTCTGCGATTCCACGAACACAGATGCGGGTGTGCCAGGTGAGCAGCACTGCGGTGGCTCCTGCACTTCCCCGGCAGGTCACGAGATGGGGTTGGAAGACCCAGAAAGGCGCCTGTGCGAGCACCGCAACAGCATCGGAGCGCTGCGCTGCGCTCGGGCACTGCCCGCAGCAGCAGAACCCACGGGCAGCAGCAGCAGCACGTCGAGGGCTCCTGTCCAGCAGCGCCGCTCAGTAGGGCTGCAGGAGGCACTGCAAAGCGCAGCAGGGCTGCAGTGTTCTGCGGAATAAAAACCCTCTAATCCAGTGACGTTCTAGAGAGGTCCGTTTATTCCAGGCCCAGGCGCAGGGGCGATCGCTCCTCCAAAAACACGCGCCCCTGGTTGAGTTAACAAAGAGTTTATATGCAAGCAAGTTATACATATTCATTTTTCTTTTATGCATAGACATTATTTCCTTAGAGAAGGCGGGGTTATTATAACGAGTGTCAGGAACTGATTCCCATTTTCTCCTCCCCGTGCTGCTGCTTCTTGCCCGTGCGCTGTTCCTCCTGGGAATTCAGGGCGGGGGTCCCGAGTGGTCTTTAGGGATGAAGTAATGAGTCTTCCTCCTCTGAACTTTCTACCTTTTGCTCAAAACTGGTCCAAACCAGTCTTTTTGGCAACTGTAACTGGTCTAATTGGACTTACTTTTGACATGTTTTCTGATTTATCATCGTGTATCCTGGCTGTTTTAATTGGTCTGAGAAGTTCTGGGCCTCTTGGCATGGCCCCTTTCGAGGACACTGTGTGAGTTTTGCTGCAGTGAATTTCGTATCACTTAACAAATTCTATAAGTATAAAAGCATAGAAAATAAGCATCATCATAAGCCCTAGGTAAATAAGCATAAACAAAATAGACATAAACAAAATGAACCTAAGTAAACAAAATAGGCATCATAAGCCCCAAGTAAAATAAACACAGGCTACCGCTTCCCTTCCGCCTCATCAGCAGGAGGCACTGCAAAGCCCAGCGTGTGCAGCGAGCGCTGCAGCAGCACGGTCAGTGCCAGCCGTCAGATCAGCCAGGAGGGACATGGATGTATCTCAGGAAAGGAGCATCCTGTCGATGAGACACTGCTCTGTTCAGATAGAAAGCGAGAGCAAACCCAAGCTTGTCTTTACCATCCCAGTCACTGGAAGCCCGTGCCTGTCTGAATGCAAATGCTATTGCAACTCCCAAGCCAAGTGGGAACCTGAATTGCCAGAGAAGGACACCCAGCCTGTTTCCTTTAATCCCCTGAATGTCCTCTATGCAAGGGATGAATTCTTGCTGGGACTGGCTGAGTCCTGTGTAGGTGCAGAGGTGCCATGCCTTGGACGGAGCAGGCAGGGATGGATCTGAGGCCCAGGGTGCTCTTTGTGCAGCTCCTCTGCTCGCCTGCCTTGGGTTATGTCTATAAATTACAGCATCAAGTCCTTCACTGTTTAAGATGGGTCAAAGGCCAGCACGGAGTGCACAGCAGACACTTGGTGTGGGCGCAGGGGGCAAGAGTTGGCAGGAGCTGCCTGCAAGAGTGGGTATCGGCGGTGAAAAGTCGATAAGGGAAGGGCCCTCTATCACTATATGCGGCAATAGAGGAGGGGTTCAAAAAAGAGGTCTTGCAAGTGCCTGAAGTGAAAAGGAGTGAGCCTTTATTCAAAGCACAGCACCCACTTTTATAGATGGGCTCTGGAACTGTCTGGAAAAAGAGGTGGAACTTGTCAAACAAGGAAAAGGGTAGGAGGGGAACTTGCCAACTTGGGAAGCCGTGGATGGATTCATAACCTTATAAGAAACAAAGGGGTGGAACATGAACAAATAAGGAACTGATGCACTGCACCAAATATCAACCAATCATAGAACTCCTATACAACTCTTTCACAGCATGGAAAATTATTAGAAAAAAATGTTTTAAAAAGCATGGTAATACAATAAGTAAAACAGTCCAATAGTAATGATTCTGATGGTTTGTCTTCCTTCTTGTATCTTCACTCAGTAGGGCAGTATATTCTTTTCCATCTTTCGTAGTCCTCTTGCCGTATTTCACCTTTAACACCCCAGACAAGTGAGAATCACGGACATGGGCTGAAGTTTGGGCTCTGCATTGACATTGCAGGTAGAACTAGGAAATGTCCAACTTGTCCAATATCATATAAATCAGATCTTAGGAGACAAAGTAGGCTGGAAAGAGCAGCCTGGAAGGACAAACTCCTCACACTGGGAGAGAATTCCTGAGATCAATCCCCAGACAATCCAACCCTGGCCCTGAGGTCC